>APFE031232042.1:173295-212236 GCA_000404065.3 Pinus taeda | reverse complement strand
GGGTACCCCTCAAACCCCCTGTTAACTATGTGGAAAGAATATAACACAACCCAACAATCTCCCACTTGTTGTTTTCTTTCCACAGGGGGCCACAGGAGAGCTTAGTCATTTTTCTAGCCCTAAAATGCCCGTTGTTTCTCTACACCAAGAGAACTTCTCAGAGCTCATAGATTTTGTCAATGCATCTGCAATATTCTTCAAAGTGTCCACCTTTACGAGCAACACCTTTGTGTTTTCTATCATATCCCTCACAAAGTGGTACTGAACATCAATGTGCTTTGTCTTTGAATGATAAGCAGGGTTCTTTGCCAAGAAAATTGCACTTTGGCTGTCACAGTCTATCCTTATAGCTCCCTGTGTTAATCCCATACTTGAACACAATCTCTGCAACCAAATTGCTTCATTGCTTGCATGAGTGGCTGCCATGTATTCTGCCTCTGTAGTTGGTAGTGCCACTAGATATTGTTTCTTACTCATCCAACTGACTGCACCTCCAAATAGGTTAAAGACATCCCACTTGTAGATCTTCTCTGATCCAGATCTCCAACCCAGTCTGCATCAACAAAGCCATGGATATCCAACACTTTGTCCAATCCTGGTCTTCCTTGGTAGCACAAACCATAATCACTAGTGCCATGCAAATACCTGAAAACCCGCTTCACTGCTATCCAGTGCTCCTTCCCTGGTTTCGACATAAACCTGCTCAATACTCCCACTGCATGTGCAATGTCTAGTTTAGTACAGACCATGGCATACATCAAGCTACCGACTGCACTTGCATATGGAACATGGGACATGTCCTCTTCCTCTTCTTGTGTCTTGGGACACTGTTTAACAGATAACCTCACACCTACAGGAGTAGGAACCTTCATTGGTTTACTATCCTGCATATTAAACCTCTGCAGTATTGTCTCGACATACTTCCTCTGGTTTAACCAGAGCTTCCTCTTTGCCCGAACTCTTTTAATTTCCATGCCCAAAATATAGTTTGCAGCACCGAGATCTTTCATGTCGAATTTGGAGGACAATTGGGTCTTCAAATCCTGGATAATTCTTTGTCATTTCCAACCAGCAACATCATCCACATACAAGACTAGATAAATAACACGGTCACCAATTAATTTAAAATACACACAATGATCTTCTTTGCTTCTAGTGAATCCAAGTCCCCATATAAATGTATCAAATTTCTGATTCCACACCCTTGGTGATTGTTTTAACCCATACAGAGACTTCTTTAACTTGCATACCAGTTATTGCTTACCCTTCACCACAAAGCTTTGAGGTTGTTTCATGTAGATCTCCTCTTCCAGATCCCTGTGAAGATATGTTGTCTTCACATTCATCTGTTCTACCTCAAAATCAAAAGCAACTGCAACAGATAAAAGTAATCTAATAGAATTTACCTTGGAAACAAGAGAAAAAATATCACCAAAATCAATTCCCGGCACCTGGGAATAACCTTTTACTACCAATCAAGCTTTGTATTTCTCCACGTTTCCTTCTGCATTTGTCTTCTTTTTGAACACCCATTTGCTGCCATTGGGTTTCCTTCCAGCCAACAAATCCACCAGATCCCAAGCCTCATTTTTGTGTAAATATGCCATTTCATCAACCATGGCCTCTTTCCATAGTTTTCCATCCTCTGAATCCACTACTTCCTTCGCAGTTCTAGGATCATCATTAGTAATAGATAAAGCAAAATTTTAACATAAAGCAGATGGACTATACCTTTCTGGCTGCCTTCTTTCTCGAATTGATCTTCTTACACCCAGAGTTTGTGGCTCTTCATCGTCTGATTCCTCCTCTGATGTAGTGTCTGATTCTTCCTCCTTTAGCTCAAACTCTATCTTCTCAGGTTCCTTTGGTTGGACTTCATGTTTAATAACATCTTTCACCTCTCCGAACACCACATCTCGGTTGTACACAACCTTCCTTGTTACTAGGTTCCAAAGCTTATAACCCTTCAAACCATCCTTATACCCAATAAATATGAACTTTTCATATTTACTATCCAACTTGGTTCGTTTCTCCTTTGGAACATGTACATATGCATCACATCAAAATACCTTCAGATGTGAAAGAGAGGGTTTCTTACCAGTCCATACTTCTTGTGGAGTCTTATCATCCAACGCTGACGAAAGTTACCTGTTGACCAGGTAACATGCAGTATCCACCACCTCTGCCCAGAATTCTTGTCCTAACCTGGCACCACTGAGCATGCTTCTTGCCCTTTCCATCAACATCTTGTTCATTCTTTATATGACTCCATTTTGTTGAGGTGTATATGGAGTAGTCTTCTGCCATGCTATACCACACTTCTTACAGAATTCTTCAAATTCCTTGCTGCAGAATTCTCCACCATTATCTCTCCTCAGCACCTTTATCTTCTTCTCTGTCTGATTTTCCACCGGAGCCTTGAATTCTTTAAACCTGTCAAAGATTTCAGATTTCTTATTAAGGAAATATATCCATGTATTCCTTGAGAAGTCATCTATAAATGATACATAGTACACAGACTTACCCAGTGATGGAACCTTCGCAGGTCCAAACACATCACTGTGCACAAGCTCTAATATCTGTTTCGCCCTCTTACTACCAGAGTGGAAACTCACCTGATTCTGCTTCCATATACACAATTTTCACAGAAATCAAAATCCAGAGAGCTATTACTCATACCTTCTACCATACCTTTACCATGAAGCATTCGAAGGCCCTTCTCTCCAATATGTCCAAGCCTTTGATGCCACAGCATGGTCTTCCGTCTAGAGACCACTAGATTCTCTGCTCCATTTTTAGGAACCATAGGACTATTGCACTCGTCAATAATAGTGCTACCTTGCAGCTTGTATAGAGTTCCAATCTGAACTCCCCGCATAAATACCAGTACTCCTTGAACCATCTTGCAGGTATCCTTCTCGAACACTATCTTTACACCTGCATCATCCAAGTTGCTTACAGAAATCAGATTTTTGGCCAATGCATGAATATGCAGAACACCCGGAAGGGTTCTAACCCTTCCACCTTGCAACTTCAACTTTACTTTTCTGTGACCAATGATTCTAGCCTTCCTATCATATCCTAAGAAGACATCACCACCATCATATTCTCTTACTCGCAAAACCACTCTCTATGGGAGTGAAGTGAAAGGATGCACCTGAGTCAATTAACCATGCCTCATGATCTACATGTGTACTTAAAGAAGCCAAGTACACATCTCCACCTTCATCTGAGGTGGTTTTCACCTCTGCAAAAGGAGCATCATCAGATCCCTTTCCTTTACCAGGAGCTTTAGCTTTACAATCCCTTCTGAAGTGCCCTTCCTTTCCGCATTTCTAGCACAACACCTTTATAGGTTTTCCTAGAGATTTAGATCTCCCTCTACATTTAGATGTCCCACTCGATGACTTATTTTTGTTTCTGTTCTGGGACTGTCCTCGTAAAGACAAGGCATAACCATTCTAGTTGTCCATATTTTTCTGTCTCATCTCCTCCGTTGGCAAGGCTGAGACTATTTCATCAAATTGCAAAGCAGTTGCATTGCTACCTATTGTAATAACCAGACTATCCCACGAATCTGGTAGAGAACAGAACAGACTAATGCACTTATCTTCATCTGAAATTTTAATATCAACAGATGATAATTGACTTAACACAGTATTAAATGCATTTATATGCTCTGTCACCGAGTCTCCATCTTTCATCCTCAGGTTATAGAGCTTTTTCTGCAGGAATAGTTTATTCACTTGAGACTTAGATTGGTACAAAGTCCCTAACTTGTCCCACAGAGCCTTCGTCGTAACTTCCCCTGATATATTCAGTGATACTGAATCTCGGACACACATCGTATTGTGCTGTTTGCCTTCTGATCCAACATCTTTCATTCTTCATCGGTCACTCTCATTGGTTTAGCACTCGGATCTACCATGATCCACTAATCTTTATCCACTAACAGATCCTCCATCTTGAGTTTCCACAACTCAAAAGTCTGACCATTGAACTTCTCTATCTTTCCGCTGCTCGCCATCTTCTTTCACCACCAAAATTGATCTCGCAGATCTCCCACTGAACAGGGTCTACCACAGGCCCGAGCGAAACCCCTCAGCAACAAAGGCGTCCCCTTGAAGCCAAAACAGCTCTGATACCAAATGTAGGTTTTAACCCCGTATAGATATTACCTGCATACGAATTCTAAATCACAGGAAAAATAAAAATGCGAGAGCACAACACATAAAACACATATACACAGAGATTTCCCACTGGATCCCAAAACCGGGACTACCAGCTTGATTTTTCATTATGTTCCTTTTAATGTTACAATACATATTTATACATTCCGAAGCATCTAATACCATGGATTGAAAACCATTGCGTCCAAAACGATGGATCGAAAACCATAGGTAGGTTCGGCCAACCTAATATAGGGTCTAAAAAAAAATTTCCCAAGGCCCTGCCCAGGACCCCGTTGATGGGGTCCACCAGCCCCCCTCTAACCCGTCGGTTCACTATGTAGGTTAGTAGTGGAAATAATATAACACAACCCAACAGTTAAGACCCTCACATCATACTAGATTGTGTTAACCAAAGCATGTTAACCATGTCTAGTGATCTCAAATTTCATGAGCATGTTCAATGAGTAACCATAAATGAGGGGTGTCAGAGTGGCTAATAATAACAGTTTATAGTGGATGACTGTCATCGTACATAACATCTATGGGCCAAGTCATTTGTTTGGTGCCCAATGTTGGTGAATCATTGTATTGCATCATGGTAGCATATATTTCCTTTTTTAAAGAAAAAATATATTGAAAATAAATTAAGTTATGTCTCATGCAAATGTTCAATATTGTTGTGTTGTGAGTGGCTTGCATATTATATGTATCATATATCTATAATCACTTATTTCAAGCCTACATTAAGGAATAAAGGAAGAGTTGCAAGGCCTTTCCATAAGAAGGACTGCCACCAACTCCTCTCCTCATAGCAATCTTTCAAACATTAGCCCATAAATCAAACACATGCCCTTGTTTCTCTAGTTTGGAAACCCTTGGATGTATCTAACAATGAACTCATCCCAACCACTACTTTAACCATCTAGTAAACGCCTTTGATTGGTATGTGTAAATGGTTTTGATTTATTCCCTGAGAGGTGTGAAATCTAATTTTGCATTGACATAATACAAACACTAAATTTAACTTGTGGTAGCAAAAATTTCATCCTTGCAACTCTCTCATCCAATATTAAATACTTCACTAATTAGTCGAGGGGTAATCTCATTAAAAATATATTAAATATTAGAAGCGTTCATATTAATAGAAAAAATAAAAATAATATTTGATATTAAGTTATAATATATGGAGGTGTACATACCTTAATTCCCTTTAGATCCAATCCTGTGACCTTTAAAGAGGAAACACTTTAACTCAAATCAAACAAGTAAATACAAACTTAATTTGTATATGTATCAAAGTTACTTTGTCTTAAAATTGGCAACTAGGGACAAACTCCATGTGGGCTAGCTTATTTATGGCAGCTAATATTTTTATTGGATCCCTCTCATCAAGAGGTGTCATATTGATCTAAATATCATCCGATTCTGATAAGTATTCATGGAATTATGAATTTATTTTGATTATGGAATTATTATCAAGTTGACCAGCAACTTGAGGAGGCTCAAAAGCCCAATAGACATGCCTATTCATCATCTACATTTTAGTATAAATATAGAAGACTTCAAGTGATTTCAGCACACACTTGGGACCTCTTCCTCTCTCTACTTGTCTTTGGGTTTTAGTAGAAGGAGAGATGTTAAGGGATAATGCTGCCCTGATCCAAAAAGCCGAAAAAGCCGAAATTTCCAGAAAGGTCAGAACTGTCGAAAAAGTTGGAAAAGCCACAACTATCAGAAAATTTGTAAAAGCCAGAACTATCAGAAAAGCCGAAAAAGCTGGAACCGTCGGAAAATCCGGAAAATTTAGGACTGCCGAAAAAGCCGGAACTACTGAAAAAGCTGGAAAAGTCATAACAACTGGAACTATTGGAAAAGCTGGAAAAGCTAGAACTACTAGAAAAGCAGAAACTACTGGAAAAGATGGAACTACCAAAAAATCCAGAAAAGAAGGAAAAGTCGGAACTGTCGGAAAAGCTGGAAAAGCCAGAACTGCCGAAAAAGGCGAAACTACCAAAAAAGCTAGAAAAGTCGAAAAAGTCAAAACTGCTAGAAAATTTGGAAAAGCTAGAATTGTCAGAAAATCCGAAACTACCGGAAAAGCTGAAACTACCAAAAAAATGAGAAACGTCAGAACTATCGAAAAACACAGAACTACCGAAAAATTCAGAATTGTTGGAACTATCAGAACTGTAGGAACTATCGAGAACAACCAGAACTGTTGGAAGTGCAGGGAACATCCGGAACTGTTGGGAAGGCAACATTGTGCAAGAATGGCACATAATGTAGTACAATGATGATGGGTGTAACTGGTGTAACATAGGTGAAGGATTCACCTTGGAGAATTAGTTGAAGTAGCATGTCTTCAATTGATCTCATGTATCATCTTCTTAGAGAAGATCTATGCTCTTATCTAGATAAGTCAAAGTGTTTACTTCTATTGTAAATGTACTATCTCTCTCTCTCTTTCTCTACTGAAATTTTAAGAACTTAAAAGCACATTTGATCAAGGGTTTCCCCACATTGTGGGGTTTGTCCCTGGCTAGTGCCACATCTTGTGTCCTCTTGTCTTGGCTAGTCTTCTGCGATTTATATTTATGTTCTATCTCCAGTTTACTTTAATGCTGATGTGATTACTAATCTGGAAAAGATAATGAGCTAAATGTGAAAATTGAAATAAATTTCTCTAGCATAGAACATACCTCAAATTAACGCTTTAAGAGTTGCATGGCACACTTAATTTTGTATAGAAGCATGGGAAAACTTGAGGGTTGATCACAACAAACATGTATGGTCAATTATGATTATCATTGGTATATTAGTTTGGTTTGCCCAATATATAACTTGCACACTTTGTTACTATTGTTAAAGACATGGCATGATGGTTTACTGGTTTAACATCATGTACATTTAGTTGTGTCTATTAAAGGCATGTCAGTTCAATGAAAAAACCAATGGTTTGTCAACTTGGTTAGCTTAGTGAATTATGTGTTAATCATCTCAGTGAACAACATATTAGGTCTATTAGCTTAGTCATTGACGTGCACATTCTATTGTCACTATTATTGACATGTTATGATCTGAAAATCACTCGTGAATGATCTTAGTTAATTAATGAAGGTATTACAAACTCATACGCTGGGGCATGTCTATGTTATTTTAAGCAATGGATTGATAAGATTGTCAAATACACAAACACTTGAAACAGTAAGAGAAACATAGTAAGAAAATACAAAAGCACAACAAATTTAATAAGGAGTTCACCCAGTCCTCTTGGGCTATGTCTCCTGGTCCAGCTTCAGTGGTGGCCTTTTCTATTGTGTCTTAAAGCAGAGTTTTTACAATAAGGAGCTCAATTTGATTCTCACTTAACAGATGATGGTTAATAGGGTGGTACTTGGATCCCCTAAGCCTCTAGAGTACACGAACTCCCCCCTTACTGAATCTCGACCTCAAATGGTCTCAATGGTAGGAGTCCAATTCGGTACTCAATACCTGACAAGTATACACAGAGGAGTTGCTTGAACCTCTCAAGCCTTCTCTGGAGTTCACAGACTCTTGGACTCTCTATGTCTCTATTTGCTCGATGCTGCCTTCGCTCTGCAGGTCAGCTCGACTTCTTTATTCTCTTCCATTCACTCCTTTCTCTACTTTTGTTTCCCTTTGCTCCTTGTCTATTCATGGCTTAAAGCCAATCTACTCCCTCACTATTCATTTTCTCTTCCAAGTTCTCTGGATCGCCTGCCTCTGTCTACTGGAATTCCCTACTCTACATCATCATCATTGTGTAACGTTGCACAGAGAGGTGGCCACTTGTTGCCTTGCAAACTGAGTGTCAATTTTCTTCAAACGGGCATTATTTTCGTTACTCCAGGATTTGCAAACAAAATTGATTCTTTTTCCAACTCATTGGTCATGCCAGACCCCAAAGCTTTATGTGCCTTAGTCTATTTCCCCACCAAATCTACTCATCCATTAGGTTAATTCTCTATCGTTGATATAGAGCCTCTAGATCTTATGGTCTCTATCTATATCATGCGGGTAAGTTGCTCAACTGTTACTCGTGCGATGTAAGCGGTTTTCTCTCTCATTTGCTAGACACGTGCCCCAGTGTACGACATCGTGCTAAAATCAGCCAAAGCTGCTTATCACTTGAAGTGCACGTGATATCCTGTTGGTTTTGGGCACAGGACCCGCCTTCTGACATTTTCTACACGGTTTCCTATTTTCCCTCGTGACCGAGTGCTTGGGGCTTTCCTTCTCTGACGGTTTTTCATTGCACTAATAATGTATTAGAAACTGCCTCTGTTTCTGGATTTCGGCTTCTGATTGCCTATTTGCATCCATGTGTGGTCTCCATGGGCCAACAGTCAGCGTGCTTTGATCGAGGGTCCTCATTGTTCCATGTTGGCCACAATTTCCATTGTCCAGAGGTCATTTCTGATAAGCTTGTTATTCATAAGATTTGATCTGACATAATTTGAAACAGTCATGAAAATGTTTGAGGATCCAATTTGGATCACGACCTTCCCACTAGAAAAGCTTTTAGACCAACCAAATTTGGTTTTCAAGCATTGACTAAGTGAGGATATAATTGTCTCACTTGTCCAATCTCCATCCATTTTCCATTGCTTGGCTTTGAACCCTTGAGTCCAATCTTGAGGTACTCAACATCTCCCCTGTGCATCGTCCTCACCTTCCTATCCAGAACTGTGTCTTCCTGCAATTCATAGAGATATTCAAGTAACAGGTCATCAATAGAAGGCAATTGACTTTGCTCTTTGGCATCTTCAATTAATGAAGATTTAAATAGTCTCAAGTTGTCTGCATTAACGACTGAGTAGATGTGCATGTAAGCTGGTAAATCAAGTGAAAATCGTTCTCACCAATTTTCTCAAGTATCTTGAAAGGTCCATACCTTATTGGCTTTAGCTTTTTGTCTTCACCTTGCATTCTGTCCTTGTTGATATACAACTAGACTTCATCACCAACTTGGAAATTATGCTCCATCCAATGCTTGTCATGCCTTGCCTTGTACTTGTCTTGGGTCTTTTCTAGCTGTTCCTATACTGCCTGGTGAATCTCTTGGATTTGTTCAATGAACCTGGTTGCCTTGTCCACATCACTATGTCCATCAACTGCTATGTCTTTACCAAAGATAAAATCCAAGGGAGACCTTGGTGTGAAACCAAAACATGTTTCAAACAGAGATATACGTGTAGAAGAATTTTTTTCTCAGCTGTAAGCATGCTACACATAACACAAATATTCATCCCAAAGTTTGGAATGCTTGCTGCAATAGCCTCTGAGCAACTATATCACTGCCCTGTTGACCTCTTTTGTCTGGCCATCTATTTGTGGATGAAAGGCTATGTTTTTCTTCAGTTTGGTGTCCATCAGTTCCCACAGACTCAACCAAAACTTCCCAACAAATCGTGTTTCTCGATCAGATACAATGGAAGTGGGTAATCCAAAATGAACCCATACATGCTGAAAGAATAACTTTGTACTTTGTTCAACTGTAATTTGTTTGCTACAAGGTATCAAAATACACATTTTGCTGAATCTAACCACAACAACATATAAATAGTCATGACCTTTCCTAGATTTGGGCAGTCCTCCAACAAAGTCCATGGAAACACTTTCGCAAGGATGAGAAGGAACTGGCAGTGGAGTGTACAAGCCTAGTTTCCCATTGCTGGGCTTGCTTTTAGCACATATGGTACACCCTCTTACATATCTAGAAACTGTCTCATTCATTTTGGCCAATAACAAAATCTTTGCAGCTGTGCAACTATTTTACTTACCCCAAAGTGACTTGATGTTAGAGAAGTGTGTGCTTCTCAAATTGTCTTTACCCTTTTAGTTTGTGGAATGCATGGCTTCCCACAATCATACAAGAGTCGGTCCTTGACATGATAATCCAATTCCTCTACTCATTTGCCTTGACTTAAATGTTGCATATACATCTTTGAAATCTATATCTTGAGCATATTGTTCAATGTAGCTCTCATGCAGTATAGAGTTATGCTTAAGTATAGTCGATACATTATAATAGGTCTAGATAACATATATGCAACTTTATTGTGTATGCCCTTTTTATGTCCGATGACTAAATGAATATGTTGTAGAAAACCCATCCACCTATAGTGTCTTGATTGTTGCAATTTAGTTTGGGAGTGTAGATATTGAAGTGGTTGATGATCAGTTTGGATAAATATCTCTTTGCCCATTAAAAAATGTTTCCATTTTTTCACACTTTTTACTAATGCATACAATTATTTATCATATGTTGGATAGTTAAATACTGTAGAATTAAATGTATCAGAATGATAACATATGGGTTTACCATGCTGTATCAACACTGCTCCCATGGCATAGTCACTGGCATCCATTTGGATCTCAAATGATCTTTGAAGATTGGGAAGTGCTAGTACTCGTTCTGTACTAATATTTTCTTTCAAGGTGTCAACGAATTTCCGTTGTTTGCCTCCCTACTGAAACACCTTGTTCAATCCTGTCAAAGCATGTAAGGGAGCTGCAATGAAGGAAAAGTTAGAAATGAACTTTCTCCAATATTATGCTAATCCTAAGAAGCTTCTCACTTTTGTAGTAGATTTGGGTTTAGGCCAGTTTACAATTACTGCAACTTTAGAGGGATCTATCTTCAATTCACCACCCCTACTATATGTCCCAAATAACTCAAAGATGTTTTGCCAAATTCACATTTTGAGAGTTTAACATAAAGTTTTTATCTTTTCAAAACATCTAGTGTGTGCTTAACATGCTTTAAATGTTCTTCCCATGTTTTTCAAAATATAAGAATGTCATCCAAATATGAAATAAAAAAATCATCAAGAAAAGGTGTGAGTACATCATTCATTATTCTCATGAAAGGAGCAAGAGCATTAGTTAAGCCAAAAGGCATAACCAGCCACTCATACAATCCCTACTTTGTTTTGAAAGCAGTCTTCCATGCATCTTGTTCTGCAACTCTGACCTGATGATATCCACTATGTAAGTCTAAATTGGAAAAATAAACAACTTCCTTTAACTGATTTAATAGATCATCTATGCGAGGAAGGGGATAACGATTTTTTATCATTATATTATTCAATGCTCAATAACCAATGCACATTCTCGACAAGCCATCTTTCTTTCTCACCAGAAAGATTGGCGACCCACATGGTGATGTGCTAGGCATAATGAACCCCTCCTCAAGCAACTCTGGCACCTACTTCTTGATTTCTGCATTCTCTAATGCAGACAACCTGTACATTTCGATGTTAGGAAATGGAGCATCTTGCTGCAAATTAATATCATGCACTATTTCCTTTTTGGGTTGCAGATCTTTAGGTTATTGAAACAAGATATCATAATCTAAAATAAATTTTTCTAAATCAGCTTGTTGTTTAGCATCACAACCCTCAAATGCATTGGTTTTATCAAGTTTCTTTTCCTTTACAACCATCAGTAAAAATTGTTTGCATGAATTTACAATTCGTTTCATCTACCTTGAGTTTATGAGAGTATAATTATTCTTGAGCTTATGAGCTCTTAAAAAGTATTTGATTCCATCTTTAACGAGTAGATACTTGTTCTCAGCTCTATAGAAAATAGCTTTTCTATCGTATAAGTAAGGACTTCCTAAAACAATTCTACATATATCAAGAGGAATTATATCTAACTCAACCTCATCTACAAATGCTGACCCAAAAGAAAACTTAAGTTTACATTGTCTAGTAACTTGTAGTTGTGCTTTATCACTTAACCAACCTAACGGGTATGGCTTCTTGTGAGGTGTAGTCAGTAATCCCAACTTCTTTACAATTGCTTCGGAAATTAAATTTACTTGTGAGCCACTATCAAACAGAGTATAAATCTTTTGATGTTTGGAAATAACTTAAATATGGAAAACATAATGTTTTTTCCTCTCATTTTCTTCATCATTAATAGATTGTGCAGAATTACTAGTAGATGCTTCAGAATTTTTACCTTTTATACCTGTGGCTGCAATGGTTGTTTCATCTCCTGAGTCTGACCTCAAATCTTTCTAAATAGCTGCAGCAGTCTTCTTCTCCTTGCCCTCGAACTTCTTAGGTCTCAACTCTAGATGCAGAATCCAACAATGCTCATCATCATGCCCATCCTTTTTATAGTGAGTGCATGAAGACTTGGTGTTTTGTACAGTATTGGCCTTTCTTTCTTTCCATTTCTATTTTCTTTTCTCCTTATTCTTGCTTGTAATGGGCTTGGATGATCCTCCAACTTCTGGGTTCCCATTCTTTCATCTAGCTTCTAGATGCATAGCTTGAACAGATACCTCATCTATACTAGTGGGATCAAACATGAGGATAGTGTGCCTCATGTAGCTGTGTAGACCCCCTATGTACTTCAACAGAGTCTCAAGTGAGTCTACTGAAATTCCTAGAATCAAAGCTCTCTTCCTAAATTCTTGAGTGTAACCCTGTACACTTTGCCCTTTCAATTGGCGAATAGTTTGCTAGCTCATCATGGTTTGCTACATGTAAGCTAGTGGATAGAACTATTTTTTGATCATGGAAACAAATTCACTCCAGACAAAAATAATCTTACCATGTTTCTTCATGTCAGCTTGGGTCCTGCCTTCCCACCATACCAAAGCAGTTCCTCCGAGGCATAGGCTGGCCAGTTGAACCTTACTCTTGTCTGCATCGATACTCTACACTCTGCAATATACATCAATTTGTCTGATCCAATTATCCAAATTCTCTACATTAAACTCTCCATCATATATGGGTAAATCAAATTTAACATCTAATTTAATCAAAGATGCCTTCTTTTTATGTTCAGGGCTATTAGGAGGTGTGAGAAATCTTTCTTCTTTCCTTTTCCTTTTGAGTGGTCATGGAGGAGAGACTCTTCCTCTCCTTTATCTTTCTTGGAGCCTGATGAGTCCTCATCTTTATGTTTCCTAAAGTCCCCATAGATTTCCTCTACCATGGACCTCATGTCTAGGAAGCTATCTATAAATTGAGGGGCTGGTCCCAAGGGACTTTCTTCTAACATTTTCTTCTAAGGATAGACTCTTCCAATTTCTAGGTTCGTTTTGACCAACTCTCCTTCTGCTAATTTAAGCTTTGATCTAGTTAGCATTCAACAGCTAAATCTAGCACAAGCTTGTCTAACCTTAAACAACCTAGAATCTCTGAGACCACTTGATCTGAAAATCACTCGCGAGTGATCTCAGTTAATTAATGAAGGTATTACAGACTCATATGCTGGGGCATGTCTATGTTATTTTAAGCAACGGATCGATAAGATTGCGAAATACATAGACAGTTGAAATAGTAAGAGAAACACCTTAAGAAAATACAAAAGCACAATAAATTTAATAAGGAGTTCACCGAACCCTGCTGGGCTACATCTCTTGGTCCAGCTTTAGTAGTGGTATTTTCTATTGTGTATTAATGCAGAATTTTTACAATAAGGAGCTAAATTTGAGTATCACTTAATAGATGATGGTCCGTAGGGTGGTACTTGGATCCCCCAAGCCTCTAGAGTACACAGACGCCCCCCTTACTGCATCCCGACCTCAAATGGTCTCAATGGTAAGAGTCCAATTCGGTACTCAATACCTGACAGGTATACACAGAGGAGTTGCTTGAACCTCTCAAGCCTTCTTTGGAGTTCACAGACTCTCGAAATCTCTCTGTCTTTGTCTGCTCGATGGTTCCTTTGCTCTGCAAGTTAGCTCGGCTTCTCTGTTCTCTGTCGTTCACTTCTCTCTACTTCTGTTCCCCTTTGCTCTTTGTTTGTTTGTGGCTTAAAGCCAATTTGCCCCCTGACTGTTTGTTTCCTCTTCCCAGCTCTTTGGATCACTTGCCTCTGTCCACTGGAATTCCCTGCTCTGCGTCATCATCATTTTGTAACGTTGCACACAAAGATGGCCACATTTTTCCTTGCGAACTGAGTGTTGGTTTTCTTCAAACGGTCGTTATTTCCGTTACTCCAGGATTTTCCTGCGAAACTAATTCTTCTGCCAACTTATCAGTCATGCCAGACCCCAAATCTTTATGTGCCTCAGTCTATTTCCCCACCAAATCTAGTCATCCATCAGGTCGATTCTTCGCCATTGATCTGGAGCCTTCAGATCCTATGATATCCATCTATATCGTGCGAGTAAGTTGCTCGAGTGTTACTCATGTGATGTAAGTGGTTTTCTCTCTCATCCATTGGACACACGTCACCCAGTGTATGGCATCGCGCTGAACTTGGCCAAACCCGCTTACAGCTCTAAGTGCATGTGATATCTTGTCGGTTTTGGTCGTGGCACCTGCCTTCTGACATTTTCCACATGGTTTCCTGTTTTCCCTCGTGGACAAGTGCTCGGGGCTTTCCTTCTTTGAGGGTTTTTCCCTGCGATAGCACTAATCATGTATCAGAAACTCCCTCTGTTTCTAGATCTAGGCTTCTGATTTCTAATTTACCTCCATGCGCGATCTCCATGGGCCAATGATCAGTGCACATTGACCGAGGGTCCTCGTTGTTTCCTACTGGCCACAATTACCATTGTCCTGAGGTCATTCTGATAAGCTTGTTATTCATAAGATTTGATGTGACATAATTTGAAACAATCATGAAATGTTTGAGGATCCAATTCGGATCATGTTAGGTTGGATATTAACATGTATTTTTTATTAACATTATGTAGGATATTAATCAAATCAACATGCATGTTTGACTACAATTGTGGGAGATATGTTAGATAGGTCAGCCCAATCAACAACATTTATGTTCAATTATACATGTTAGAGGCATGAAACAATGGTCACTTGATTATTAACATGTACATTTTGGTTATCACTATTAAAGCTGTGTTAGGTTGGTTAACTTGATCAACAACTTGTATTTTTGGTTACAATTATTAAATCCCCACTTGATTGTTTAATGAAGTAAATGGGGTGTGAGTCTAGTTACCATTGTCGAAGGCATGTTTTGTTGGTTAAATTAGATAACATCATATACATTCAACTATGATTGTTAGAGCCATGCAAGGCTACTAAACCCATTTAAGGTAGTGCATAACATCGATGTGGGCTTTCTTATTGCATTGTGTGTGAGTATAGTGTGTTATATTTTTTGTAAGTAGAAGATTTTTCATTAATCAAAAAGTATGTACAAGGGAATCAAAATGCATGTGGCCTCACCCTAGCTAGGTTTTTTACCAATTTTATTACCATGGTACTGACAAAAAGAAAAATATCCAATTGGGAGACCCACAACCTTATAGGCCTTACATGCCAAAAAACAAAAAGAACTAAAAAGATAACAATTACCATAATTAGTCATCAGAAGTGATAGAGGCAATATTATCTGGCCCCATCCCTGGAGGAGGAGGTGGGTGATATTGATAGTGGACATGTGTATAATGTGTTATTATTCCCCCACATGTCTTCAATTATGCCACGTGACATGTTCACCCTTCATGCACTGAATTTCCTTCTTAAGGGGGTTTCTTTTTGAAGAAGGGGCTATGTCTAAGTCTTAACTGACTTTAATAGAATAAATTCCATTTAGTTGTGATTTTTGAGCCAGAGGGGTGCTTTCATAACTTTTGAGATGCTTCTACCACACTGCAACGTATAAAATCAAATAATTGCCACTTGCTTATGTTAATTGAAAACATTTCAATCCATAAGACAAATGTATGTCAAATAAAGTTAAGTAACCCAATGCTAATTGAACCACACCACCAACCTTCTTAAATTTATCTCATTTCTTGTGTTTGTTGGGGTTCAACCTCATCACCCCACCATAATTCATTTACTCCACCATTATGTACACATGCATATCTCTAAAAATCATGCCAAACTTAACCATTTTCATGCCTTACAAAATAATTTCAAAACATTGTTACATTGTGAAAAACAAACTTGCAATAGTAAGGAAAAATCCGCAATCCATGGTGAGAAGGCTAGACAAATTAAAATATATCAAATGTGACCACACTAGTCAAAACACAGTTGTTGCGTAGAGTTTCTTTCAACCTAAGTTAAAACTAGGATATTTGAGTAAGAGATCACGTAGGAAGAAAAAGGACCCCATAGTGCACATCGTGTTGAGATTGAAGAAAGAGGTGCGAGTTCTATCATGACTTTCATGCTGCAGATTCAAACTCTTAACATCTCGACAATTCCGCAAGCCGATCATTTAGTTTTTCGAATTTGGTGTAACATCCCCTTCTAAGTTTTGTGGGAGAGCTATAAACTCAGTTGAGTACATATGCGATTTTCAAAAACTTATCTCTCTTTCTATATTTTGCAGTTATATTACTGGTTGTTAGTGGAAATTCATTTTTCCCTTTTTGCATGTTGTATGAATATGAACCCTGGGGTCCTTGTTATTTGCTAATATATTTGAGAAATTTGTGATGGGTTTATCTCGTAACTTCCTTACATGTTTTTCTAAGACATGAATTTGATGTTTTGTAGTTTCAACATCCATTTATGAGAAGGTTTATGGGAAAAAACATTTGTTGGGTTTGTGCGACTGATGTCAAGGGTTTTATTTGGTTATCCTAATAATTTCCTGCTTAAATGTGTACCATGTCCTTTGGATGTCTTGAGTTTTTATTCATCCTCTGTATAACATGAGCTGATTGGGCTCTGGTTGTTGTATGAAACATGATATTGAGTATTTTGTATCCAATCTATCTTTTCATAGCTCTAGTTCAATAAAAAGGGTGGCAAAAACATTGCACCCTTTTACTCAAATCTGCTCCTCCCTACCTCACTCGAATGACAACAAAAGTTACTAAAGCATAGTTTTATTTGTTCGTCAAATTTTAAAACCCTCACTGGTTGAAGGGTTTCCGATTTGCATTCCTGCTTTCCATATAGATCCCAGGATCTATCCTCTGCAGCTGAGCCAAGCCGAGTAATGGGCAAGCGCAATAGGAGTTCATTAGACGACCTGGCTTCCTACAAGGAAGAACGTCCACAAAATGAAGGATCGATCCCAGACGAAGAAGAAGATGGCTAGGAAGAGCTTAAAGTTGTAACTTGTCCAATGGAAGATGACAATGAAGACGATGAAGATAATTAGTCGGTGAAAGTGTCCAGTGCAGATGACGATCAAGATGCTTCTCCCTACAATGATCAAGATGATTCTGTCGAAACTGACGACGAGGTAATTTTGTCAAACTCTGTTTCTTTTGCACTCCCTTTATTTGTCTTTGGTGCTTTTCAAAGCCCTTTTTTCTTAAAAGTTTATGATTTTGTCCTATCCCCCCTCTACTTGGATTTGGCACATCATCCAAGTTTGAGTCTTCCATTCTATGTGGTCTAGGGTAGGAAATGATTGATATGAGTAATAGAGGTAAAAACCTTAAATCAAACACCCTAATGGAGCAAAGGAGAATTTTTAGTTATGGGATATGAATATATAAATCCAATACAAAAACAGGTGAAAAACTATAAGTAAGACCCCAGAAACCAGTGACGAGGATGGAAACATAAAATCCAAAGTCAAGAAGAGTGCACTCTTAGATAACAATAATATAAATTCCTAATTATGCACTTTATAACAGTTTAGTTTCTAGTTCAGCTTATTTCATCTAAGTGTCTTGACAAAAGATTGTACAGATCTAGATGTAGGATTTAGATCTCATGCACTGGTCCTGCTTACGCTTGTGACATGGAGGAGGCTAATTCGATTTAGAAAAATCTCTACAACGTCAACATTTCATTTTCCTTGAGAAAGGATTGTGCAAAGCTAGACGTAGGATTTAGATTGGGTGCAATTTCCCTAGCTGCTTATGTGAAGGGAGATAGCTATTTTGATTTAGAAATAGCTCTGCAACATTAAAATTGCATTTTCCTTTAGAAGAGATTGTGGCAAACTAGATGTAGGCTCTAGATCTGATGCAATTTCTTTACTTTCTTATTTGGTATTTGCAAGAGAGAAGGTTATTTGATTCATAGAAAGCTCCTTGATGTAGGATTTAATCTTGTTAATTAGGATTTAGTTAGGTCTCGTTGGTTATATCTTGTTAATTAGGATTTAATAATATTTAATCAGATTTTAGTTTTAATGAGTTTGTTTATAGCCATACACTGCAAGAGTTATATATTTAAATAATACTGAATTTTCTTTTGGCTCTTCCCATAAAGAAGATACATTTTCATTTTTGTCAGATTTTAGCTTCTATGGATTTTTTATAGCCACTAGGGCAAGTGTTTTATGTTCAAATCGTTGTGAATTTCATTGGGGTTATCCCATAAAGAAGGCATGTGTTGCTTAGTTGTTCGATTTTAACTTTTATGAGCTTTCTATAGCCACACAAGGAAAACAATTTATGTTCAAATGGTACCCAATTTCCTTTCGGGTAACCCCATAACAAGGATCTGTGTTCCTCTTTAGTCTGATTTCCAATTATATGAGTTTGTTATGGAAATACATGGCAGTCATTTTATATTCAAATGTATGATTTAAAATTGTGCATCTCAATACTTTAGTGTTACAGATTTCTCAGTTTGTTATGGAAATACAAGGCAGTCATTTTACATTCAAATGTATGATTTAAAATTGTGCATCTCAATACTTTAGTGTTACAGATTTCTCAGTTTGCACGTTTATTGTTCTCTTCGAATTGTGATAGGGTTGTTACTATGAAACGCTCATAAATAGAAAATTCTAATAACTTGGCTCTTGTTACAAGTATGGTGATTTCAATGTCTTCCTAGAGATGCATAAGATCCACAATGCATATATTGGAATGGTGCCCAATCTCATTCTGGGTCATCGTTTAATGAAGAGTCATGTTCATTTTTAGCGGGATTTCAACTTTTACGATTTTTTGATAGCCATATGGAGTAGGTATTTTATATTCAAATATATGATTTGAAATTCTATGCATTCCCTTAAACCTTAGGGTTCCACATCTTTTAGTGTGCATATTTATTATTCCCTCAGAAATGTTAAGAGGTTAAGAATCTCTATGGTTAAATTAAGGGGTAGAATTTGGTTATAATGGTTACATCTCACTATATGTATCATTCCTTCTACAGCTTAAGCAAGGTGCTCTAATGTTTAAACATAAGTGATTTCCTTACCTTTTAATTGTTTTTATTTGTGAAATATCACTGAAGAAGAAGCCAGGATAGAGAAAAATTTTAGGTTATATTCGACCTGCATTTCTTGTGTCCATAACCTTCATGGATCCTGCAATGTGTATTTAGTTATGAATATTTAACAATTTTATTTCATATATATTTGGGTATCGATGTTGATATCGAGAATTCTGATTGTGTCTCAGTGGTGTTTGATTTGCATGGAGGGACTAGGTTCAAATATGAGGTATTTAATGATAATAATAAGATCTCAAATGAGATGATTGATTCTGATTAATTACTTTTTTTATCAGGAGAATTTAGAATTCATCCTAATATAATATTGTTTTCTCATTTTTTTGTGTTTTTGGTAGTTACTCTAGGTCATTCTCGTGATGTCTATAAGTGGCTTGATTATTCAATATCTTGCATCGAATTTAGGAGTTTCAACAGGTCTATCCCTCATCTGTCTTCTCTACCAAGAAATTATATGAATTGAGATTATGCTCACTCCTCAACCTGCTAGTCCATCAGGTAAGCATCTCTCGCAACACTACAGGGAAGAATATCCAATAAATCTAAATTTTGTCTCATGGTTCCTATCAGAACTGGGTATCATTGTTGCAGATATTCCTAAAGGTTAGTATTTTCAAGAATGATTTTGCAAAGTAAAATTATTTTATTTTGATTTATGATGCAGTAATCTTATTTTATTTTACTCCATGCATCGAAATGAAACTGCACTCTTCTCAAGCAATTACTTTGTCCTTGAGTTGATATCATTTCCACCATTTTGCATACTGAAAAAATTCAATCTAGTATCTGATCCAAGGCGTGTGAATTGCTCTCCAGTGCCTTTTTCAAGGTTGAAATACTGAGCTAACAAGGAGTATACGGTGAATGTGCCTCTTGTAAACTAGTTCACACTTTAGCACTAACCTACACTCTATGATAAACCATTAATTACTTTTGAATATTAAATATTCCTATTTAGTGGCATAAATCAATCCAAACTGGGTCTTAGATGCACCTCTCAAAGGGAAAGCAAGAGGATGCATATCTCGAGTTCAAAGAAATGGAAATGGAAGTAAGCAATGATAAAATTCACAACCATGGTGAAGTTCAAGATTGGATGTGTCTCCAATGGCAAAATATTCAACCTCAAAATGCATATCCCTCTAAATTCATATCAAACCCTGGTCTAAATGGGTTTGTGCTAATGTGCATATTCAATACAACCAACCCTTTATAGCCACAAAATGGTAATTTTTCAAAAGAGGGAAAACCCTTGAAATCCAAGCATTTACAGTCTTAGAAGCTATAATTGAAGTGGAACACATTTGAAATAAAATCCATTACCTTCTCCATGATCATCTGATCGAAGGAAAATCATAACATACTTGACCAGGGCAATCATGGTTACATTCCAAAATATGAGGCTAAGAATTCCTAGTACTTCTCTCTCCTTTGGATTTTCAACACCAACAGAAGAGAAGACATACAAGGGAGAAGTTCCAAGATCTCCATACAGTACCCCAATTGCCTGATAAGCTAGCAACAATGTTTCTCGCTTTCCAAAAATATACATAGTATACATTCCCATCAATTATCTCATATAACAAAAAAAAATATTTAACAAATTTAAATAAGCATATGTCATGATGAAGCAATCAATAAGTACCCAGCAATAGGGCAATTAATGTTATATATGTTATGATACACACTGAAATTCAAATTACCTTTAAGTACCTAAAATGTTAGGATATACATCATTAAATTAAAAGTGTCTTCAAATATTAGAATATGCATTGTTGAATTCAAGTAGCTTTAGAATTTCAGATCCCTCTATAAATTTTTGATTTTATTGGTTATGGTTTTGGATTTTGAAACTTTATAATTTATTATATATATATATATATAATAATATGTGCCTAATGATGATATGGAAATATAATTTTTTTTTCTATGAGATGGCATCTGATGATGAGATATTGTTTACATTGCTTTCTTTCATGGAAAATATATATATTAACTCCTTTTTTTCCAATTGAACTTGATGGGTCTAACAACACCCCATTTTCATCAACCCAATAACCTCCCATGACTTAAGGTTATGATATGGGCACAAAATAACAAGCATGCATGCTTACCTTTGGCTTGTGAAACAAAATTTCATAAGACTGCATCATTGTCCTATATTTATCTGGTTTCCCTTTATCGATCATACCCTCTTCATTTTGAATTGATACTACTTCCAGTGCACCTCAATGATTGGCCTTTGAAATTGTAGGTGCGTGTTCAGATTCTCCAGCAACTTCCATCTTTATGACTCTTGAGCCATATTTCCAGTTCATTTTGGTTCCCATTTGTTGTTTAGATTTTTTTTTTTTTTTCCTTTTTAATCTCTAGTAACATAGGCAACTCCATAATTTCTTTGTTAGGTAGTGGTAATGACCTACATCTTAATATGACCATAACCTTTCATTTTACTCAAATATATGGCATGAAACTCCATACTTTAAAGATGAAGTATAGTACGGTATACTGCGAATAGACTACATTTGCAGTTTTTATTTGTCACCTATGACAGCCATCAGAGAATGTGGTCATATTAATTGTGTTCAAAATTGGTTACACCTATTTGTAGCTTTGAAAGCACAGAATGATCCTCATATGAAGGGAAAGGAGTCAATCTAGATTTGTTCATAATCTATATGGAATTGTTTTAGGAGATGAGATGGGACTCCAATGTTGTATGGACACTGGATATTACAAATATTATTATTAAGCCATAGGTGTGGTTTATAAGGTCGTGAGGAGATTTGATTTTTTAATAATTAAATGGATAAAATTTGATATTATATTATAGATATTATTAAGCAGTATGTGTGGTCTATAAGGTTGAGTGTTTCTGCAAGATGCTCTGCAAACTGTTATGAAGATATGTGATGAAGCAGTGCAATACTCTAAAGCATTAGTAGATCTTACAACGATGTATATAAACCAAGAGAATATACTAAAAAATGAAATGAATGTCACAACCAAAACAAAAATACAAGCACACTACAACTAATATGCAACAGGGGAGTTATTCTTTGTAGAAAAACACTAACCTACAAATATTAACCAATGTTCAGTGGATGGTTCAAGAGATAATGAGATTTCTATGGGCGCATGTCAACCACAATATACATGGTCTAAAAAGCAATACCATCCACATGGCCAGCTAATTGGCTCAAAATTTTCTACCATGTTTATATCATGCTTTGGTATTTTCTATTTTTGTTTTCTATGCAACAACTATTTTCTGAGGCACTCCCTTGTTTACAAACTCCTAAACATTATTATGCTCAAAATACCATCTCCAAAACGGGCATGCATTGTTAGGGGGAACATTGTACTTTCTTTCTAATTTGGTCCTTAAACGAAACTTTCTTGTCAACACTGCCATCTATGTTTGTTCAGTCTTCATTCTTGTTTGGTCATGTTTCAGATATGGTTTTATGGCAATAGTTTTGAATCTTTTCTTTTGGAAATTGTTATACTTGACCAAAAGGCACTTGAAAGTTGGGCTGCCACCAATGAGGTAAGAGTGAATTTTGAATCTTTGTGTGAAAATCAGAAGGAAAAACAATACATCCTACACGAGCTCAATGCAACTAGGAAAAAGCAAAAGGTAACACATTCTGAATCATCCATCATGATGTCGCTTCATGTTTTGAATTTCCCTTTCCAATACACCTTTGGGAACTTTCTTTTAGTTATGATTCATTTTTATTAGTTATCTATTAATTTCATGATTGTTGGAATTTTTTATGTTGAATCTAGATCAAGGGTTTCGAGACACTAAAAAGTATTCACCTTGAACCTAAGTCATTTGATGTTGAAAGGGACCTAATCACTCCAACATTTAAATTGAAGCGACCTCAATTACTGAAGTACTACAAGGTAGGATTGTTGAAATATTTACTGTACTTGTTTCTGGTTCTTTGTGGTGCTTTGAACCTAACCTTTTATTGATATTGTTTCCTTGAAATTCTGTGCAATGCATCCATTGCAACTGGAAATATATCTATATTTCTTTCTAAAGATGTTTATGTTTATCATACTACACAATTATAGACACAATCCTTATAAACTTGATCTCTTTTTCTTGATGTAGGACATCATTGATGACCTCTACAAGACCTCCAAGTAAACCACATAAGCACAAGATGAATGTGTGTAAATAGGAGTTCATCTTATGACACCATTGAATACCATCCCATATAGTTGTCACTTATCTTTTATATATGCATAAGAATGACTACATTTGCAGTCTATATTTGTCACCTAAGACAACCATCAAAGAACGTGGTCATATTAATTCTGCTCAAAATTGTTTACATCTATTTGCAGCTTTGCAAGCACAGAATGATCCTTGTATGAAAGGAAAGGAGTCCATCCAGCTTTTTTCATAAGCTATATGGACTTGTTTTAGAAGATGCCACGGCACTCCCATCTTGTATAGACACTGGATATTATAGAAATTATAAACCGTAGGTGTGGTTTATACGGCGGTGAGGAATTTTGATTTTTAGTAATTAAATGGATAAAATTTGATATTATATTATATATATTATTAAGCGATGGGTGTGGTCTATAGGGTGTGGTCTATAAGGTTGATTGTTTCTACAAGATGTTTTGCAAACTGTTTTGAAGATATGTGCTAAAGTAGTGCAATACTCCAAAGCATCAGCAGATCTTACAACGATGTATATAAACAAAGAGCATATACTGAAAAATTAAATGTATGTCACAACGAAAACAAAAGAACAAGCTCACTACAACCAATATCCAACAGGGGAGTTATTCTTCATAGAAAAACACTAACCTACAAATATTAACCAATGTTCAATGGATGGTTCAAGAGTTACTGAGATTATTATGGATGCATATCAACCACAGTATACATCGTCTAAAAAGAAATACCATCCACATGTCCAGGTGATTCGATTAAGATTTTTTACCATGTTTATATCATGATTTGGTATTCTTCATTTTTGTTTTCTCTACAACAACTGTTTTCCAAGGCACTCCCTTGTTTACAAACTCCTAAACATTATTACGTTGAAAATACCATCTCCAAAATGGACATGCATTATGAGGGGGAACACTGCACTTTCTTTCTAATTTGGTCCTTAAACAAAACTTTATTGTCAGCATTGCCAGCTATGTTTGTTCACTCTTCATTCTTGTTTGGTCATGTTTCAGATATGGTTTATGTCAATAGCTTCGAATATTTTCTTGTGGAAATTGTTATACCTAATAAAAAGGCCCTTGAAAGTTGGGCTGCCACCAATGAGGTAAGAGTGAATTTTGAATCTTTGTGCAAAAATCAGAAGGAAAAGAAATAAATCCTACACGAGCTCAATGAAACTAGGAGAAACCACAAGGTAACACATTCTGAATCATCTACCACGATGTCTCTTCATGTTTTGAATTTCCCTTTCCAATACATCTTTGTGAACTTTCTTTCAATTATGATTCATTTTTATTAGTTATCTGTTAATTTCATGATTGTTGGAGTTTTTTATGTTGAATCTAGCTCAAGGGTTTTGAGATGTTGAATGGTATTCATCTTGAACCTAAGTCATTTGATGTGGAAAGGCACCTAATCACTCTAACATTTAAATTGAAGAAACCTCCATTACTGAAGTACTAAAAGGTAATATTGTTGAAATATTTACTGTACTTGTTGTTGGTTCTTTGTGGTGCTTTCAACCTCACCTTTTATAGATATTGTTTCCCCGAAATTCTATGCAATACAACCATTGCAACTGGAAATATATCTATATTGTTTTCAAAAGATGTTTATGTTTATTATACTACACAAATGTGGACACAATCCTTACAAACTTGATCTCTTTTTCTTGATGTAGGTATCATTGATGACATCTACAAGACCTCCAAGTAAACCACAGAGGCACAAGGTGACTGTGTGTAAATAGGAGTTCATCATATCACATCGTTGAAGACCATCCCATATAGTTGTCACTTATCTTTTATATATGCATAAGAATGACTACATTTGCAGTCTATATTTTTCGCCTATGACATCCATTAGAGAACGTGGTTATATTAATTGTGTTCAAAATTGGTTACATCTATTTGCAGCTTTGCAAGCACAGAATGATCCTCATATGAAGGGAAAGGAGTCCATCTAGATTTTTTCATAGGCTATATGGACTTGTTTTAGGAGATTCCATGGCACTTCCATGTTGTATGGACATTGGATATTATAGATATTATTATTAATCCATGGGTGTGGTTTATAGGGCAGTGAGGAATTTTGATTTTTTAATAATTGAATGGATAAAATTGTATATTATATTATAGATATTGTTAACTGGTAGGTGTGGTATATAGGGTGTGGTCTATAGGTTTGACTGTTTCTGCAGGATGCTCTGCAAGCTATTTTGAAGATATGTGCTGAAGCGGTGCAGTACTCCAAAGAATCAACAGATATTACAGCGATGTATATAAACCAAGAGCATATACTGAAAAATAAAATGAATGTCACAACCAAAACAAAAATACAAGCTCACTACAACCAATATACAACATGCTAGTTATTCTTCACAGAAAAACATTATCCTGCAAATATTAACCAACGTTCAATGGATGGTCCAAGGGATACTGAGATTGTTATGGGTGCATATCAACCACAATATACATGGTCTAAAAAGTGAAACCATCCACATGGCCAGGTGATTGGCTTAATATTTTGTACCATGTTTTTATCATGCTTTGGTATTGTTTATTTATTTATTTTTTTTGTGCAGCAATTGCTTTCCCAGGCACTCCCTTGTTTACAAACTCCTGAACATTATTATGTTGGAAATAGAATCTCCAAAATGGACATGCATTATGAGGGGGAACACTGTACTTTCTTTCTAATTATGTCCTTAAACGAATCTTTATTGTTAGCGCTACCAACTATGTTTGTTCACTCTTCATTCTTGTTTGGTCATGTTTTAGATATGGGTTTATGGCAATAGTGTCGAATCTTTTCTTGTGGCAATTATTATACCTGATCAAAAGGAACTTGAAAGCTAGGCTACCACCAATGAGTTAACAGTGAATTTTGAGTCTTTGTGCGAAAATTTGAAGGAAAAGTAATACATCCTATGCAATCTCGATGCAGCTAGGAAAAACCACAAGGTAACACATTATGAATCATCCATCATGATGTCTCTTCATGTTTTGAATTTCCCTTTCCAATACATATTTGGGAACTTTATTTTAGTTCTTATTCATTTTTATTAGTTATCTGTTAATTTCATGATTGCTAGATTTTTTATGTTGAATCTAGCTCAAGTTTCGAGATGCTAAAAGGTATTAACCTTGAACCTAAGCCATTTGATGTGGAAAGGGACCTGATCACTCCAACATTAAAGTTGAAGCGACCTCAATTATTGAAGTACTACAAGGTAAGATTGCTAAAATATTTACTATACTTGTTGCTACTTCTTTGTGGTGCTTTCAACCTCTCCTTTTATAGATATTGTTTCCCCAAAATGTATACAATTTATCCATTACAGTTGGAAATATATCTATATTATTTTATGAAGATGTTTATCTTTGTCATACTACACAAATATGAACACAATCGTTATAAACTTGATCTCTTTTTCTTGATGTAGGCATCATTAATGACCTCTACAAGGCCTCCAAGTAAACCATAGAGGCACAAGATAATTGTGTGTAAATAAGAGTTCACCATTTCACACCATTGAAGACCATCCCATATAGTTGTCACTTATATTTTATATATGCATAAGAATGGCTACATTTGTAGTCTATATTTGTCACCTAAGACAACCATGAGAGAACGTGGTCATATTAATTGTGTTCAAATTTGGTTACATCTATTTGCAGCTTTACAAGCACAGAATGATCCTCGTATGAAGGGAAAGGAGTCTATCTGGCTTTCTTCATAAGCTATATGGACTTGTTTTAGGATATTCCATGGCTCTTCCATGTTGTATGGACATTGGATATTATAGATATTATTATCAATCCATAGGTGTGGCTTATAGAGGGTGGTGAGGAATTTTGATTTTTTAATAATTGAATGGATAAGATTTTATATTATATTATAGATATTATTAATTGGTAGGTTTGGTCTATAGGGTTGAGTGTTAATGCAGGATGCTATGCAAACTATTTTGAAGATACGTGCTGAAGCAGTGCAATACTCCAAAGCATCAACAAATCTTACAATGATGTATATAAACCAAGAGCATGTAATGAGAAATAAAATGAATGCCACAACTAAAACAAAAAATAAAACTCACTACAACCAATATACAACACGGTAGTTATTCTTCACAGAAAAACACTAACCTACAAATATTAACCAATGTTCAATGGATGGTTCAAGAGATACTGAGACTTCTATGGGTGCATATCAACCACAATATACATGGTCTAAAAAGTGAGACCATCCACATGGCTAGGTGATTGGCTTAAGATTTTGTACCATGTTATATCATGCTTTGGTATTATTTATTTTTATTTTCCCTCCAGCAACTGCTTTCTGAGGCACTCCCTCCCTACAAACCTAAATACATACTGAAGCCTCCCCTCCTCTTTTACTTTTTGAAGGAACTATGAAAATTTTGGGTTGAGTGGGTGGAAAATTCTTGCCATGTGTCAGTTTTGGTATGCCCAACCATGCATACATTGAGAATCAAACATGGGTTAGTTGGGGTAGATTCACATCAAGCTTTTGCTAGAAAACAAACCAACCTACATAAATTGAAGCACACTCACTAGAGGTCATGCCCGTTGTTAATAAAATTTATGTTGCATGAATATGGAAGCTAAACTTATATGGGAAGTTGTGAACATATCCAGTTTAGTTGGAATTTTATTTAGAGATTATAGATACAAATCAACTCATGTCTTTCTTTGTTCCAAGATTTTAATTGAGTGAATTTTCCATGAAAACTCCTCCTACCATAACATCATAATGCACTTGTTAGTTAGGCTTCATCCTTTTTATTTTGTATTTTGCTATCTTTATACTTGTACAATGTATGAATTGGATTAAAGAATAACCTCCCTTACAATGAACAAGGATTTTTTAGGGCTCCATTTTAGACAGTACTAGAATTTATATGCTCTTTATTTTGTAGGCCAAACATGTTGTTTTTTCACTACCAAACAGGTTTCATGAGCCTGAGTGCGTTGTATGATACTCTGAACTTTTCATGATGAATGTCAAATTAGAATAGTTATTTGCACATTTTCTTTTTACATTTGAATTTTCTATAATCTCTCATAGGAAAACTAAGTTTGCAAAGCCTGCATTTATGGTTTTATATATTCTCTGATATCTAGTAGAATTACTTTCTATTTTTCAAATATAGATTAAAAGCTTTATGACTTGTTTTCTTGTATGGTCATTAGTAGAAACCCTCCTATCTTGACCT
The DNA here is from genome assembly GCA_000404065.3 of Pinus taeda. Classification (NCBI taxonomy): domain Eukaryota; kingdom Viridiplantae; phylum Streptophyta; class Pinopsida; order Pinales; family Pinaceae; genus Pinus; species Pinus taeda. Next base: position 183,496 of record APFE031232042.1, on the reverse strand, counting down.
AAACTCTTGCAAATACCACTTCATTTACAAATGCTAGTATTATGAATATAGATTAAAAGGAAGCATGGGCTTGCAACACCCAAACACCTAAAACCCATGCACCTTTCGCGGGACCTACTGTGTGCTATGTCTTACAATTTTATTTTTAATAAATCATTTTTACATACTCTTGTTGTTTTTTTGCGTAGTTATAATCCTACTCCTTGTCTTAAAAGTTACATTGTTATTGAGCTCATATTAGACATGGATTTGCTTCTCCATGCTTCATATCATATTGTTGATTGCTCTATCAAGTACCTTATGGTCATAATTTTGTATACTATATTTTGAGAGAGAAACTATTTTTCCAATTTGCATACAAGGAATTAACTTTTGTCAACTCTATTTCCAAATTTCCATAGGAAGATGGTTTATCTTTAGATGGTGACAAATGGCATTGGGTGGTTGGAATTATGGATTTAGTTACTTTTGTGAAGTTGTTCCTCATAATGTATTGTGGAACTTTTACTAATGAGATTGTGAAGGCATATGATCAAGATCATTTCTTTGATGTGATCACCAACACAATTAGTCTAATTGCTGCTATTCCCGCAAGTACTCTGTACTGGTGGATAGATACTGCTAGAGAAATTGTGGTAAGCAGTTCTTTGAAATTTTGCTTTACAGTTCATAGTTTGCAACTTTTCACATGTTATGCTTATCTATTTTGTTGAGTGTGTACCATGGTTTCTTGCCACTCTCTACTGAAGAGTAGTTTGCCTTCCATTATGTCATCCTCTCCCTTTTATAATCTATGTCCACGTGTTTAATAAGAAACTTGTTGTTGTTTTTTACATTATCATGATATATATTTGCATTTAGTAGCAACATAGAGGAAATTTTTAGCACATTTTCTTGGTCATCAGTACTCTTCACTATCATAAACAAAGGATGGTGTGGAACTCCCAAGCCATAGAGGGCCCCGAATAATTATGGAGCTAGGATGGAGCCATGAATCTATCCAGCTTAAAATTCAAAGGAAAAACATATTCCAGGTCTATTAACCTTTAAGTAGAGAGAAATGATTGCAAAGGTGCAAGAGAATATATCCACTCCATTTCATTTCTTTTTCTTTGATAATGACTCAATCACAGATTGTGGATTCACAAATCATAATTCTGTTTGTTTTACGTTTGGAAATAAAGACATTTTGTTATAGAATTTTATATGGGTGCATATACACAATAATAGACACATACATGTGTGGAGAAGAAGATGAAGAAAAAGAAGTCTTAACATGGAATGAAATCCCAACACAAGGATATGCCACTCTAGCAAGATAGCCTATATACATGAACATTTAACTGTATACTAATAGAAAATTTTGAAATTTTTTGCTAGAGATATAATTTGCCTCTCTTTGTACCTTTTGGGGAAATTGCTAGTTTTATTAAGTTAAAAATACGGTTTGCATGATTATATCTTATATAAAGATTACATATCATGTGTCATATTTAATTTATTTATTTTTAATCAATGGCTATAAATGTAGTTTTCGGGATTGCAAGAACTCTTCACGTAATTATTTAAAGTGTGCTAGCTCAATGGAAGAGCACTTTCCTTACAAGAAGGGGGTTGGTGGTTCGATTCCACTGTGCACTAACATGGATTAATCAACGATTTTGCAGTTTATTTTTAATTGAATGTTTTTTATATCGGTTTATTTCAATGGTGAGATATTTCTAGATTCATTGTTTTATATTGTCTCTAGAGAGATAAAAGTGAGCTTTAAATAAAAATTTATTGTCTCTAGAGAGACAACAGCTAGTATTAAACACATATTGTCTCTAATCTGAGTGGTCTCTAGAGAGACAAAAATGAAATTATCACAAGAGAGACAAAAATGAAATTGTCTCTTAAGAGACAATAATGCTTGTGTTATATATTGTCTTTATAGAGACAATTTTTTAAGACAATAATCTGTAAGACTATTTTTTATGATAATAATCTTTAAGACAATAATTTTTAAGACAATAATCTTTAAGACAAAAAAATTTTAGACACCTGCTTAAAGACAATATTTAAGAAAATACACAATTTATTTTTTTTGTCTCAAGTTAAAACATTTTACACAAAAATTGTCTTAAATGTTGTCTTAAAACCCCCCTTTATGTAGTAGTGATATCTCTGATCCAGAAGAGGTATTAATTATTAAATTTACTTTTTGTCTACTAATGTTTTTTCGTCAATAAGTTGAGTTGTTTGATAGTACTTCCTTGGACAAGGCCTTTATTGGGGCCTTGTTTGTAGAACATAAAATGGCTTCTCAAATCCAATCTCCTCAAACCAAAAATGGTCTGTCTCCTAATAGTCCATCTAATGTGGCCCCTAACTCATCCTGTTGGTGAACATTTGATAAGACCAACTCACATGCTTCAACAGAATAACATGCACTTCAAAATATGCACCCGAACAAGACTCTTTTTACAGAGGTAAACAGAGAAAATTTTAAGGATGGAAATTTATTTTGAAGTTTATAAATCTTGGTGAATCTCATGAGTGTCTAACAGGAGAACTATAAAATATTTGTTGATATATTTATAAAAATATCCAAATTTATAATTACTTTATAGGTAAGGTCCATATAAATGTGGTGACTTTTAGGGTAAAATAATTTATAATATAAAATTTGGACGAATATCTTTTTTCGGAAAAATCATTGAAAATTAGCCCACTTGCGAATATTAGCCCCTAGAATTTTCCATGGAGGTAGAGAAACAAAATTCTTCTACCTCACTTTTAATTGTTTCACTTGACAATGCTACCAAAGTAGACCCCTCTCTCATCCTCATTATTGCTAATGAATTTTGGACATCTGCTCCACCTCTATTTACCCATAATTGTCAAATCAAACTTGAGTTGGTGCCTATTATCCTCAACAATGGGAGTCAAAAGAATCTTCTCTCATAATACTTGGTTCACCACCTTAGCCTTCCCACCACTCCATGACCCAACACATATCAACTATGTTGGGTTCAAAACGAAAGCCCTCGTCTTGCTATCTCCCAACATTGTGTTGTCACCTTTTCTATTGGTCCTCTTCGAGATATTGTGGAATGTGATGTTTCTCCTCTCGATTGTGTCGATTTGTTACTATGCATTCCATACCAACAAGCTCAAGATGTTGTTTATCATGTTAAAGATCACAAATACTACTTCCAACATGAGGGCCACACATATGTGTTCACATCCTTGGCCCTCACATAAATCCAACCTCTTATTGGAAAAGCTACCACTAAGCAAGTCAATATAAACCAATACATTCCTCTGTGTTTGGTTTTCTCTATCAAGCCAGAAAACAACACCAACCCAATACCCCCTGCTATGGCTCCACTAGAGCTAGAATTTGTAAATATATTCACAAAACCCAGAGTGTTGCATCCCCAATGATCTATTGAACACCAAATTAATCTTATTCCTAGTGCTTCCTTATCCACCGCCCCATCCCTTTTCCTTTCAAAATGATTCATCAAAGAAACATGTTGTTGTCAAAGGTCAGACTAGACACAAAAATATACAAGTTGTAAAGAGATATGTAACATCTAATAATGGTAATAATGGGGTTCAAATAAAGCCATCAATGGTAGAAATGGCTAAAAGCTCAAGTTCAGTTTCTAGTCGCAAGACTGCCACACAAGTTGGGCAAATCCATTTTCAACAACATTTGGGCAGAGTGTGGATACTGTATTCAATAACAGGAAAACAAATGAAGAATGGCAGTCAATGAAGGGCCCTGTTCTCAAAAATTTGAAGGGCCCTATTGTGGAAGGTTCCATGTTAGACAAGAAAACTTTCACTTGTTCTCAAATTCATGCTACTTCTTATGCACAAATAATCTCAACAGTTCACCACTCACCACTTGTGATGAGCAAGCATGCAACGCATTTTGTTGTTTCGAAAGGGTAACTCTCACTGAGAAGAATGACACTGGTTAGGGGTATCAATGTGGCTCCTGACTTATCATATCTTGTTGGTTGGAAGGTAGACACACGAGTGCATGCCCAATGGCTAAAAATAGAACTATTGAAGCACAATTTCCCTCCTTTGGTGGAGTAAGTCAGGACGCTTCCCACTCTAAATAGGGAGGAATTGGGAAACCAAGAAAGGCTCACCAATCAAAAACATCTGGGTAACAAGGGAAAAGCACACTACTTTCTTGGCAACATCTAAAACTCAAACAAAAAGAAACATCAAAAACTAGTAAATATGGAAACATCTATATAGTTGTTTTACCTAATAATGTAATTGAATTTTATCTCATATATTTTGTAATTAAAAATGCAAAATGAGAATGTTTTCATTGTTTATAAAATGTTCATCTTTCCCTCATAATAAGGTGATGGTATTGTTTTCTAAAACATTTGTGTTATTCACTCATTTTCTAAATCCTTTTAGATCTTGATGTAAATCACTTTAGTTCCTTCTTTACCATGAAACAACCTCTGAGTTTTTTCCTTATAAATAATTGCAAATAAACCACTTATACCATGATTTATCCTCGTAAACCCCATTCAATAATAATAATAATAGATATATTATTATTTTATTTATACAATTATTTATGCTCGAAAACCCCACCAGGGGAAACCATCAAATTGTAGGATTTATTAGTATCCTTGACTCAAATGCGGCCAATCTAGCCAACACCCTAGCCTTAGCCAAGTTGGCATTCTTCTAAAATCGGGTGCATTACAATGAATGATTCCCAAGCTCTTTAAATATTACAACATATAGTAACATGTGCTCAATACCACAGGTCACCATTATCTTGTGCTCAAAATCACCATTGTTGACATACAACGTTCACTATTTCAGTAGGTCATTATTACATAACAATCCTCCCTTAAACTACTGGGAAATTCTTGAGATTGAATATGGAAAACATGATCTCTTCCCCTATCACTTAGGTCTACATCTAGACTTTAATTTTAGAGATACACATGGCTAATTAGATTTAATAGTTTTACGCCCAATTACATGTACATAAAACAAACAAACAAAAATCCATCTACATTTTTTTTCTTTTCTTCTTTTGTTATGGTCCAATCACTTAAGCAATCATCCTCTTTCCTTAACACTAGTTCACACCAACTCATTTCCTCATGCCACTTCTATCTCAACAAACATCCTAATATGATTTTTGTCTACATTGACTTTGGTATTTTGATGTGAATCTTCAAAATAGCAAGTGCCCTAACCCATCACATCTAAGCCTAGTAAAAATATATTAACATTTAGAATGAAAACAAATTTATTTATTAGTCTTTATAAGATTTAAGTAACATTTAGAATGAAAATAAATTTATTTATTATTCTTTATAAGATTTAATTTTTAATTAACATTTAGAATGAAAACAAATTTATTTATTAGTCTTTATAGGATTTAATTTTTATTTAGAATATTTAATTTTATGAGGAGTTGATGGTGAAAGATAGTTTTGATGGACTAAATTATTCCTCATCAACTATTTAGAATATACCTAACTAATCGACAAATTATTCTTCCATTAAACACCAGGCTCCCTTGAATATTAAGAAAAAAAAAGGCCAAACACTAGGTTCCCTTGAATCTTTTAGAAAGAAAGTCCAATATAAAGTAATAGAATACCAACTTCCTACCGCAGAAGTTACATTAATGCAATTATCTTTTTCAGTTGTGTCGTTCGACTCCTTAAACACTCATGTCCTAGCCTCCCTTAAATATTTTAGAGAAAGGCCAAGGGCATTTCAAAACAATAGATTAAAATACCAATTTCCTGTTGTACAAGTCAGATTCAATGCAATTCTTTTTTTCAGTTGCGTCGTTCGACTCCGTTAACGGAGTTTACTTGCGCGCCATCATCCACTAAAATACACGGAGGCCTTCTCCGACAGGGTTATGTTCACCGGTTCTATAATTATATCTTTAGCTTGGCATCTCGCATTCGAATACTGTTTTCAGTGATACTTATGAATACAACGTACGCTTGTACTTTTATGATGATGAGCTATAACTATTCGGAATTATTGTAATCATTTTCAATAAGGGAGAGACGTGTGTCAGCTTTATTATCTCTGAAAAGTACAGAGATTACTATCCTCTAATTTTAGAGCAGCTCATTCAAGGCTTCACTGAAAAAAAGATGAATCAATTTAGGATATGCTTAGGAAGTATCGGAAAACATAAGCAATAATTCTCTAAGAATGAGCGATGCACACTAATTGTGTTTTGGTGTATGCTATTCTGTAGAAATATTGTAACGGTGTTATCATATATACACATAATGAACAATGCACACTAAATATATTTTAGAAGGTATGATACAGATATTGGTACAACGATGTTGTATAACAAAATAAGACAGACTATGAAGGGTAGCGTTTGCATCTAATAACGATAGATATATTAAGATCAATCCAATTACAGAGTTTCGAATATATGCTTACACAAAGAAAGTGATTCTCTAAATATGTAATATAGTTTTAAATGGTTTGTCGAGTCATGTCTAATCATTTGTATGGGTTTATTTTAATTTAAGATTTAATATAATGTTAGAGGGATAAAATTTGATTTATTTCAATTTAAGATTTAATATGATTTTAGAGGGATTAAATTTTTTAAATGTTAAATTCTTTAGAGTGTAAAATACAATGTGTAATTTTTCATTTCTAGAATTGTAATTTTGAATGCTATATAAAATACATTTTGTAAATCCAAAAAATATTTGTTAGATTCAAACAAAAAACAAATTATACCTAAAAACAAAATTGTAAAATGTTAAGACCAATTTCAAACATTTTAATAATAAAAACTTTAATTTTCTTTATAGTATATATACATAACTTTTAAAAACAATATATAATATATATATAATTTGGCATTAAAATATTTTACAGATACATTTTTATTAAAATGGTCTTTTAATTATTAATATATTTTCAAGTGTATGTTAATATTAATTTGTATTAAAATATTTATTGATAACTACATTGAATATTTTATTATATACAACATTAAAATAATAAAATATTATATATGAGTGTTTTCTTATATATAATATATGAAGTTGATATAGATAATAATTAGTTAACATAGATCTTCTAATAGTTTATTTATATTATATATCATTTTTTTTATTAATAATATATGAAGTTCATAGAGACATAAATTAGTTAACATAGATCTTCCATAGTTTATTTATGTTATATATCATTTTTTAATATATAATACAGAGAAGGTGACATAGGACATAAATTAGTTAACATAAATATTTGAATAGTTTATTTAAGTTATATATATTATTTTTTACTATATAGATATATATGAAGTTGATATAGATATAAATTAGTTAACATAGATCTTCCAATAGTTTATTTAAATCCCAGGTTGATTTTGTTTTTGAAAAATATAATGTTTAAACATCTTACACATTTTTATACTTCTAATTATTTTACCTGAACTAATTAAACATGCATAGCATATTCATTTTAATTTTATTATAACCCCCATTAAATTACCATTTAAAAATATTTATTATAATTTAGAAAAACACGTATCAATTCCACATTAAATATAAACACATTACATATTAATTTCTACTAAACTATAAAATTACAATCAATTACAAAATTAAATAATATTATTTAACGACCAAAAAAATATAATATTTCAATGATGTTAAATATTGGGCATCCTTAATTCTATTACAAATTCCCCAAATTTTCGAAAATCCAACAGACATACGCTCATCAATTTTTTACAGTGCCTATATCCATCCATTCCCAAATATTCGGGGAATCTACAGTTGATTTAAACTCAGGGTTAAATATCACCGGTTGGTATAATTTTATAAATAACAACCTCAAACTTAACAAAACGATGAACCGCGGTTAAAAATGCATTGTTCTAATTGTTTTAAACACGCCAACAAAAAAATCTTTAAGAAAATTGTTTCTGGTCTATCATTTGGAGTAGTTGTAAAAAGTGAAAACCTAAAACATTAGATAACCGTGGTTACCAACGACAGTAACTTCATCTTCACTCAGCACCAAAATCTTTAATCTAGAAAAGGAGAACTATGTGTATAAATACTTAACATGAAGATGCTATTTTATTCTCAATATTTATCGGACTTATATATAAATCTATTTTCAATTTCCTAAGTGACTTAGGATATATTTCTTAGGAAAAAGAGACAATCACGTTTATAATGTAAAAGGAATGAATTTCAATGGTATGTTAATTGAAAATTTTGTTTTACTATTTAAAAGCATAAATTAATAGCTTAAAATCATTATTTTATAAAAACGATGAACGACATATTTGATGCTTTTGATGGTATCAAAGATGTCTTGGTTTATAGAGTTCTTATTATTGGTAGTTGATGTAAAACAGGTGGTTACTTTGAAGACCAAAGAAGAGTAGAGATCGATTTAAAGTTTTAAATTCTTTACGCGGAAATAAAGATGGAAGATCAACCAACAAGTATTTTTGGAATGTTGTTGTTTGAATGTTTGTAAATATAAATAATGATAATAAATCAAAATTTGTATTTCGAAATAAAGATGGAGGATCAGTTATTTAATGGAATTTTGTTGTTTATATAATCATGAATAATTCAAAATGGACAATTTGTTGTAGAGAAGCTAAAGGTCTTGTATCCTTCTATGTCATGTATCAATAAGAAGTATTTAAGAGGAAAGGATGGCAGGAAGATGTATTGAGAAATAAAGGTTTGTAAAATATTGTTGGTGGGTTGGTATTTAAGACTATAGGCAAATCAGGTTTTTAGAATTATAGTTTATTTATTTGCAAAAATAGGTTTTTAGAATTTTAGTTTATTTACGTGTAAAAATAGGCGGCTGACCGAGATTCAAACTTAAAAAATATCTAAAGAATCAAGGTTTTATATTAAAATTTATAAATTTATATTCTTTCAATTTTATTAAATCAAAATATTAGATTACCGCTTTTAAGTAGTCAATGAATTAGATGCTGCTCATTCCATGAATAACTAATCATCTAGAAAAACTTATACCCACCATCTGTTATCGTGGATTTATAGATTAATTAAGCATGCCGCTAGCATATAAAATAAGTTAGAAAATCGGTGCTTATGGGTTGCAAAGGGGTTGGATTTGCAGAAGAAACTCTTTGTCGGTCGATACTAATGCTTATAAGTTATTGGCATGCATATCACTTCTTTTAGTTTGATATCTCATATATCAAAATGTTCAATTTTTTTTTCCCTAAAGGGTTGTGCAATGAACTTTCTTAAAAGTAATATTTTATTTGTATCTATAAGAAATAGAATTTAGAGATATTCATGTCCAGAAAACAAGATAAAATATAATATAAGTATTCATGTAAGTATATATTTTTTTAAGAATGTATATGAAAGAGGTGAAATATAATATTGTGTTTACGTTTTTTAAATTTTATATATATTTTGAATTTTTTTTTGTAATTCTATTTTCCACTTTGTATAGATAGAAACATTTCCTTTAAGCAAATATCTTTTAGATTAATCACATTATTATTTTTTGGTGAACGTGTCAAACCATATAATGTGTTTTATCTTCAAGAAAAAGTTTAGAAACATCAAACAACAAATGATAATGTGATTTAATCATATTATCATTTTTTGGTTGAGGTTTTGAACCATCTAATGTGTTTCATCCCAATGAAAAAAGTTTAAAAACATTAAACAACAAATGATAATGTGATTAATATTTGTATACCACAATTTTAACCGCGTTTATTGCTCCAACATATTTTTTAACAAATATACCACAATTTCAACTGTGCTTATTGCTCCGACATATTTTTAGAAAAATTTAAATCTACATTCAGACGAAATCATTATAAGAAAGCACCCATAGAATCAATAATTAAACCTAGCCTAGATCCATCTTAACTATGGATTGCCAAGGGATGATAGGGATCAATTCTTTTCATGTGAAAACCTATTTTCGAGTGAAAAGAGATTTTATCCTTCTCCGTGATTGATAGATCAAGAGTTAAGATCCCTCATTATATAAATTTCACATCTTTTTATATAAGGTATTCTTATTTTCTATTTTATTCAAACTTTGATTAAACATCTATAAAATATCTACAAATTTTTTTAGTATCACTGATGGTAGAAAATTTATAACCATTTTCCTTTTATATCTAGTTAAA
>APFE031232042.1:134883-170897 GCA_000404065.3 Pinus taeda | reverse complement strand
GAGAGTGATGGCTTGCGCGAGGGTTTTCCCAAGTTCTGGCATAGACTCCACAGGCTCTGCGTCTGTTGGAGAAGGCGCTGCTAGTTTGGCCACAGCCATTACTCTCCACTGGACCGACCAGAAGAGCACGCACAATCATGACTTCAAAGCTGCAGGCACGGGCATGGCCTCGAGTCCCAGAGGACGGACAACGTCTGAATCTTCCTGCGCTGCAGAAAGCCCTCGCCCAAAACACCATATGCGTGATGGGCCAAAGAAAATGAAGATAGATCTGGAAGGAAAGCTCGTTAAGAGGTATGAGCTGCACGCAAAAAATGTTTCTAGGCTCAGAACCCACCACGGAGGCGGGAAAATGTCAGGGGTTGGATACTCCAATACTGCGCATCGCCTCACGATTTCTGCATGCAAGGCTGGGGGGCTGAGGGTTGCAGATCCGACCCACCTTAAAATCGTAAGGCCCAATCTTGGCAGATCTGGGTCGGATCTACCAGATCTGAGTGCCATACATTGTAGATCTTGGCCGGATCTAACTGTTTGGAACAAGATCCAGGGTTATACAGCTCCCAGGCAACAGATCGGAAGGAATAGGCAGCGACTGAGAAGAGGGCGCACAGTATCTGACATGCAAAAGAATCATTGCAGTTTTGGCTCACATCCCTGTGATCTAGTCCATATCCGAGCACAGGGTCGATATTCAAGGATTTCTCTGCTCTCGACTGCACAGATCTGGTCCTCTTTCACCCTGACGCAACGTTTTTACAGAGGATCCACAGATCCCTTCAAGGTAGATCCGCGTGGGGGCAAAATATATCTCAGGCAGAAGATTTCTTCTCACCTGCGGAACCCCCTGCGTCAAGAGGCAGAAGACTCAAAAGACTCTGACCCCAAGTTGCTCCAGAAATCTTCTAAAGATTCCTCTGCCCCCTTTCAGATTCAAATAGCACAGATCTCTGGCAAAACCGTCATGCAATGGGTAAATCCAACAGATCTGGTACAGAATCTCAAAGCTAATCTGGAGCATAGGCTTGGGATCCCCTCAGCCCTTTGGAGACTTATCTTTCAAGGTAAACAGCTCGAAGATTCTCTTCCTCTCTCTTCTTACAGCATAAAGAGAAACAACTCTCTAGTGTTCTCCTTTCGTTTGAGAGGAGGAGCTGCAGGGAAATCCTCTTCTGCTCCTCCAAACTCCTACAAAGCTGCAGTCCGCCCTGAGATGCCAGAAACCCCGGAACCTCCCAAACCCAAGCCTTTTTTGGTTGAAAAGTTGTAGGAAGTTCCCTCTGTTGAGATCTCCTACCCTGATCTTGCAGACGACACCCAAAAATTCGCTGAAAGGGCCATCATCTGCAGATTCAATGGGCTCTGGCTGCGCTCTCAGGATCTTTATGACTGGATCAAGGACAACTGGACTGACCGTTGCAAGGTTTATTTCTATGCAAAGGGATATTTTATAGTGCTGTTCGATGACCTCGATCACTGCTACAACGCCCTAGACGAAGGCCCTTGGTTCATGGGTTCAGCTGGCCTCTTCCTAACTCCATGGTTTCCAGACTCTGACCCAGCTTCAGCAGTCATCACTAAAGCCCCTGTATGGATCAGATTCCCAAATCTCCCAGTTCACCTGTGGCGCACAGAAGTATATAGGCAAATAGGCAATGCCTTGGGTTGCTTTCTAACGGGAGACTACAAGAGAGAGCGGCAAGGGCTCTATACATATGCCAGAGTCTGTGTGGAGCTTGATTTAAGCAAGGGATTGCCAGAATACATCAATCTCAAGATCAAGGACTTTGTCTGGACCCAGTATATAGAGTACAAAAACACTGCCTTCCGATGCCGCCATTGTCACCTAACAGGGCACCTGCATAACTCCTGCCCATCACTGTCAGCGAGAACGAAAAAGGGCCTCTTCGCTCATTCCAAGCCCAAGCGTTGGGCTCCTTGTCCACCGCCGGCAGCTGGAAGCTCCAGCTCCCCAAGTATGGAAAAGGAGGAAAGCGAGTCAGAACCAGATCAGACGCCTCAACCGATGGATCCGCCCCCGGACAATATGGGGCACATGCATGTCACAGCTAGCTCCCAGAAACGTCCCCATGAGACTTCCTCCTCTGAATCAGAGAAGGAGTCCGCGGAGATAGAGAACTCTAGTCTTCAAGTTGTCCTAGCCCATTCTCCCCATGATGGCTGGACAAAAGTTAACAAAAAGAAAGGGAAAAAACATTGTGGTGTAGTTACTGACCCGCTGGGGTAATAGCCTGATAGTCAGTCTTTGCTCTCGAATCTTCTGTTGTAGCTCTGAGATTGTTTCTTTTCTCCGAGACCGAGGTTGATGAGTCCATCATTTCCGGTCTGTCGGTCTCTTGCTCTTTCTATAGCTCTGTGTTTGTATCTTTCCTCCGGGACCGAGGTTTATGAATCCATCATTTCCGGTCTGCGGGTTTTTTGCTTTTCCTGTTTGTACTATATTTTACTTAATAGATTTAGTCTTTACCGAGAAAAAAATAAATTATGAAATTCTCCTAATAAAAATCTTAGACATATGTAATCTCACTCGAATCAATGAATCTTCAACATTTTAACTTTGCCCCTTTCTTATTGTTTTGCAACTTGAACTTTAAGATTTTTTTAATGAAGCCACAACCACAAAATGAATATTGCAATTTATGTGTAACTTTCTTTTTCAGTATTTACGAATGGTGTTGTAAATTTTGGAAATTTAGTGCTTCATTCAAAAAGAGCTATACATAGACTCAAATAGAAATATTTAAGAACGCTAAATGTTTATGATAAATCATACATTTCCTTTTCAATTAATCTATTTATTTTTTTGGGCATTGATCGGAATATTTTACTAAGTAATCAGTGCTTATTTAGAGCATCTTCATAATAGCCAAAGGCCTCGTATACTTCCATGTCATCAATTAATAAAATGCTATTTCAAAAAAAATTGAAAAAAATGAAGGGAAAAAAATTATCCAAAAATTTAAATGAATTCAAAATGTTGATGAAATAATTGGATTCCATTGGAGATGAACGTCTCTCCACATTGGTATGGTAGATTAATGAGAAAATTTTCTAGTCTATGAAATGAGCTTGTAGGGATAACCGAAAGATTGAAACAATTATCTGATTGTTATCGAATGATGAATGAATGCAATTAATGTCTTTATGTATAGAAGCATTTGTTACAAAAGGTCACTCTAATGGAAGGTAAAACAATAGAATTCATAAAGACTCGAGTGAGAGCGAAAGGGTTAAAATACTTGAAATAAGAAACAATGGTTTGTATCTAGAAGAGAAATTTAAAATAGGAATGCACTTTATTAGATATTATATAATTGCATACTAGATATTATTTATTTACTCCAGCGTATAGTGAAACATGGTATGTAAACTATGAAGCTTCATTTTATATGATTAGCTTGAAAATAGATAAATAGAGAAAGGATGTTTATAGGTGATAGAGAGAAAATAATGGAGTAGGTAGAGGGTTTATTCTTAAAAAAATTAGTGAGTAATTTATAAATGTATAAGTAGATGAAATTTCTATAGAGAATTTCTGGAATATTTTGGTAGAGGTGTATTGGGTTAAGGTTAAGGGAATCAATCTGGGTATTTTATAGATTAGATGTTACTATTAATTTTGAGATTTGTAGTATTGTAGTAACACTTAAGAAAAGTTTAAGAACTAAGGAAGCACTTAAAGGTACTATAATGTGCATGCTAAATGATAATGAGGATGCTAATTTGAATGAGAAAAAGTATAAAAGGCATGCACTTTAAAGGCATGAATCATGTGCATTGATTAAATGTGGAAAGATGTAATATTTTCTTAAAGCTAGAGAGATACTATAATTAATGCATGTATATGTGTATGTATAACTAGTCTCAATTCATAGTGCTTAAGTTTTTACTTTTATTTGTGGTGCTTAATCTTTGACTAATCATATAAATTATTACCAGTGAGAACAATGTACGAGAACAGTGGCCCATGGGGCACAGAATAGATAATGATGAAATGTACTATTAAGGCACTCCATGATGTGATGGTAACCGATTTGAAACTCCATGGGAAAAATCCAACCATGTTAAAGGTTGGTGTGGCCCAAATAAACTGCAATACCTGAGTGGTTTTGATGGCTTAGATGCCAATGAGTGACATTTTCTCAAACCATAGGTTTATCTCACAATCATCTCAGGACTCGAACAATTTAGCAAAGAGAAGGAAAATGTTGCAGAAGTGTGGAAATATATTCTAGTCATGGAAAAAATCTATAATTATGACATATGTTCATTGCTTTTAAGAATGGAAATAAAATTTCTCTACTCTATATTATGTATAAAGAGAAAATAATGAATAAAATGGTTAAAGATTTCGTTCATATAAATTTAGATTTTTGTGTTTCTTCGTGACTTTTATCTATTTTTTGAAATTATGATATTTTATTTTTTTTAAACTATGAATATTGTTTTTCAACATGGAGACAGACTTAGAAATACTAGCTAAAAAAACAAGTAGACTCAAAAGCACCTTTCTAGATTTAACAAGCTATGCATGAGTTAATTTTCTTAAAATTTCTAGTGACAACCAAGTGAAAGAACACCTTAACTATCTTACAAAGTGTTTTCAAGGATTAAATAACTTACAGATTCATAAAATTTAATTACTAAAGAATGAGTCCAATAATTTTTTAATAATCCAGGATTTATAGCCTATTCATATCACCGACACTAATCATTGTGGACTTTAAATCCACCTCTCTTTATTTGTGTTATGTAGATATATCTATCTCATGAATCGTTATGAGGCATCTACTTCTCTTTATTTGTGTTATGTAGATATATCTATCTCATGAATGGCTATGAGGCATTTCCTACAAATAACAGCCCTTTAACGATACAAATAATAGATAAGATCCATAATATCTTTCTCTATGGTTATTACCACGAAAGAACATAAGTATTAGTGGTGCTTCTTGGCTTGAGTCCTTTCATGTTGTAAAATTTGTATTCTATAGACCCAATCTAAAGAAAAACACTCTAACTATGTTTTGAATTAACACTATTGACTAAGAATTTTGTTATTAGTGAAACTCTTTCGCAAAGAAATACCTATGTACCTTGAGTATCTCAAGGTGGTTAAGGTTGAGACATATTTATTCTAGGTGTGCATTAAATTGGGATTGTATTGGCTTGACCATGAGCCAATCACTTATCTATGATGAAAACGAGTAACGCTCAATCTTGAAATTGATTATTTCAATCAAAATAACGGACAACAAAACCTCACCCAATGGAAATTCTTAGGTTTAATATGTGTGTGCTACAACTATAATTTAAATTCTAAATCTTTCCACTACTCATATGCATATGTATTGTCTTCTCACAAAAACGAATTTCAAGGAAATGCATTTTCTCTCTCCACATAGAGAGACTTCATCAAATAATGATGAGGGAGATAATTAGTATAAATTTAAAGGAATTAGATCAATGAATTTGATATTTGATGTAATATCTAAGGTGATGACTTCAATAGCATATAAGAGATTAGAAAATCACAAGTAATGTCAAAGTAGATGGAATCATAGTAAGTACAGGTGACTTACATTGTGATATAAAAACATTAGGCAGAATGGAATGATCATCACAGGGTACTCACTCAACACTAGAATTGATAATGTTAATAATGTAATTGATGCCACATGTAAGTTTATTGGGTAGTTAAAATCCTAGAAGGAGATGCAAATCTATACCTAACAAAATAGGTAGAGAGCCAACACACTAGTAGTGCATATTACTTGCTAGAGGAATTGTGCAGTTTATGGATAGCCGAGGAGACCTTCCTACACTACTTATGGAATGTACAACCTGCATAAAACCTCGAAGACAATGAGTTCATTTGCATGCAACTTCAATGATAATTAGTATGAAGCATTCAATGCCCAATTCATTATTCTCCATGTTACGTTTACATCTAAACTATCTCAATGATTGAATTATGTTGTTTCTCCATCTTTAGAATTTTAAAAATCGGGTTAAGATTCTGATGGATAACTTTCAAAAGACATTGTTCTTAATAAAAAGCAAGGAAGTTATGGAGATCATTACATAATTTTTGGGTTTCATAGAGTAAGAATGTGAGGAATACAATTCTGAGTGAGGTTAATAGATTTATAGTGAGGAATTTTTCATTATAACCATTATTCTAAATATAGGTAATAGTTTCTTCATGGTTAAAATTATCAAATTTTCTTTATCAAAATCTGTGTTATATGTAATTCTCCCATTATGGAACGAGTCTTCAACATTTTAATTTTTCATCCTTCTCATTGTTCAACTTTGAGGTTTTCTTGTTGGGACACAACCACGAAGTGCACAGTGCAAGCTATTTTTAGCTTTATGTTGTATTGTTTATGAACAAAGTTGAACATTTTGGAAATTTAGGGTTTGATTAAGAAAAGACCATACAAAGATTCAAAAAGGTTTTGTTTAAAAATAATACAAATTTTTGTTAGATTATACGTTTCTATTTCAAGTAATGAATTTTGAGGATCATAGTCTTTTTACTACATAATCAATGTCCATTCATGTAATTTACCATTTACCATAATACAATTAGAATTTGTTCACTTTGTAAACTTTAATATCTCTTAAACTCCCATGACAAAGGAAACGTGAGAGAACTGAAAGGCCTAGTATAGCTTCAAGTCATTAATTAATATTAATTATTAAGATGTCATTGAGAAAAAGCATTATGGACAAAAATGAAATTATAAAAAAAAATTAAATAAATTTGATATGATGATGAAATAATTAGATTCTATATGAAATCGACTTCTGGCTAAATTAGTATGCTAGATTAATGGAAAAATTTTGGTAATGGATATGTACTCATCTTGTAGAGATAACCCAAAGACTTAAACCACTATGTAACACATAATTATGAAGGAATGTAATTTATATCTTTATATTTAATATCATTTGTTACATAAGGCCACTTTAAGGAAAGGAAAGGTAATAAAGGCAATGGGTTTCCAACAGTCTCAAGTCTAAGAGTAAAATAACTAGTATGAAGATAAAAGGTGAAGCATTTCCCTTTAAATGCGACCAAAATGGACATATAAAGGATTCCTAATAAAAACGAATATGTCACTATGGTGTTTTTATGTCACTATGGTGGTCTCTACTAGCTAGGAGTATGGGTAAAAATGGGAATGCATATTATTTATTTACTCTAGCGTATAGTGAAACAAGGAGTATGACTAAAAATTGAAATGCACTTTATTAGATATTATTTGTTTACTCTAGCGTACGGTAAAAATGGGAATGCACTTTATTACATATTATGTATTTATTCTAGCGTACAGTGAAACATGTCTTGTAGAATTTGAAAGCTTCATTTTATATGACTCCTCTTTCGAAGAGGATGGAATCCTATAAATAACAAAGCCTATAAATAAACAATGATGGGGAAATCATGTAATTGAATGCATGTGGGATAAAAGTAATATTCTCTTAGTAATCCAATTGAGTAATGCATGCTATATGCGATTTTCACGGATAGGTGCATTGGTATTAGCTAAAGGAGTCAATCTTCGAACCTTCTAGATTGGATGTTACTACTAATGTTGACGTTAGTAGCATTTTGGAAACAACTAAGAAAAGACCTAAAAGGAATATAAATAGCATGTGAAATGGTAAGGAACATGGTCACTTGAATGAGAAAATTATACAAGATATGAAATCAAAAGGAATAATCAAGGTATGGACCTAAATTTTGATTCATTTGAGTTTCGTGAATCATGTGTGTTGGGTAAACATGGAATGGTATAATGTTTTCCTAGAGGTAAGAGATGTTCAAATTAATGCATACGTATGTGTGTATGCATGAGTGACCTCAAATAATGGTGCTTGATATTTTACCTCTATTGGTGATTAAAATTTTATTATTTTTTAAATGATTATGAAATGAAATAATGGTCGAGAAGTGTGGAAACTTATTTTAATAATGTAAAAAAAATAATTTATAATTATAAAATTGAATCTAAAAGAATTAGGAAATATGTTCTAAAGAAATTAGGAAATATGTTCTTCATTTTTAAGAATTGAAAACAATTTCTTCTGATATTTATTTTTTTATTTTTTGTAACATAGAGATTGACTTGAAAATATTAGCTAAAAAAATGACTCAAAGGAACCTATATGGATTCAGCCAACTATGAATGAGTCAGTTTTCTCAATATTTAAAATTAAAACCAAGTAAAAGGATAACTGAAATTTCTTCAATGGCATTTTCAAGGAATAGGTAACTTAAAGATCCACATAATTCAATGGCTAAGAAATTAGATTGACAATTTGTTAGCAATCCATAAATGGGGGACTTATAACCTACTCACTTCACCATCACTAATCCTTGCGGACTTATAATTTGCCTCTATTTCTTTTTGTTATGTGGATACATCTATCATTTGAATGGCTATGAGGACTATCTTCTCACCATATCCTATAGACAATAACCATCTAATAATATAAATAAGAAATAGGATCTTGCGTTGATTTATCTATGGTTATCAACCAAAAAGCACATAAGTATTGGTAGTGCTTCTTGGCTTGAGTTCTTTCATGTTTTGAATGTTGTATTGTAAAGACCCAATTGAATGAGTCACAATCCAACTATGTTTTTGAAGTAATAATATAGGAAATTTGTTATTAGTGAAACTCTTTCACACACAAATACCTAAATAAGTTGAATCTATCAAGGTGGTTAAGGTTGATGCATATTTCTTCTATGGGAGTGTTTAATTTCGATTTTACTTTCCTAGCCACAAGCTAATTACCTCTATATGGCCAAAAGAAATGGCACAAAGTGTTGAATTTGATTATTTCAAAAAATATAAGGGACAACACTACTTCACTCTATGGAAATGCTTAATAATAAAAAAAGAAAACAAATATCACTTCCAAGTTTAATATGTATAGGCTCAAGCTCTAATTAAACTCTAAATCTTTCCAATGCTTATATGCATATATATTTTATTCTAACACAAAGGAATTTCATTTCAATTTGTTTTCTCTATCTCTCTACACACACAAATGCAGAAATGGACTTCATCAAATCATGATGAGTGAGAAAATTACAATAAATTTAAGAGGATTATATTAATAAATTGTTCTATATGATACAATAGCTAAGGTGACGACTTCAATATCATATAAGAGATAAGACAAACACAAGTAATTTGAAAGTAGTTTGAAGCATAGTAAGTACAAGCGACTTACACCATGATATGCAAACATTGGGAATAACAGAATGATCATCACAGGGTAGTCACTCAACATTGAATTGACAATGGAATTGATGACACATGTGAGCTAATTTAGAAAATTAAGTTCTAGAAGGAGATGCAACTCAATGTGTTACAAAATAGGTAGAGAAGCAACCCACTAGTGGTGCATATAACTTGCTAGACGAGTTATGCATTTTATGGAAAGGAGAGACCTTCCAAAACTAGCTATGGAATGTAAAACCTACATAATAGCTTAAATGTAAGGAATTCATTTGCAATTATCATCAATGACAAGAGATATGAAGCATTCAACCTCTAATTTGTTATTCTTTTTGATTCATTAGACCTTAACTATCTAGTGATTGAATTATGTTGTATATTCATGTATATAATTTCAAATTAGGTTAAAATTATAATAGATAGCTTCCAATATGCATTAATCTAAATCCAAAAAGGAAGTGATGGAGCGTGTTACATCATCATTGTGTTCCATAGAGTAAGAATAGAAGGAAAATAATTTCTAAGTGAGGTTAATAAAACTATAGTGAGGAAATCTTCATTATAACTATGATTTTAACTATAGATAATAGATTAAATATTCATAAGATCACTAGTAAATTATCAATGATATTTAACACAACATGTCAAGAAATCCGTTACAATAATACACAATATTTATTTTGGAAACCCGAATGGGAAAATGAGCTTTGAATTGTTTCTAAGTTATTATTTCAACAATGCTTAGTTGTAATGTATCTTATGGCTCTTTATGCATTATGACCCCTATTCGTCAGCGAACGAAAAATTCCTATAATTATATAAGAGTATTGATGTCTAATGGAAAGGGAGAGCACTCCTTGAACTTTCATTTCACATTCCCCTCTTTTTATTTTTCCTATTTTCATTTACAATCTAAATTTGATTCCTTTGATTTTCCTCTCCTTATTTGTTTTAATTTAATCTATATTTAATTTATTATATTATAATTTATGTTTTATTATCTTACCTTCCATTAATTTCAAATCACACTTTATGGATATGCAGCCTTACAACCATTCATTTGTTCAGATTGATTTTCGATCACAACCTCCCAAATGGATAAGATTTTTTTGTTTCCATGAACATAGAGGAAACCAGTAATTAGTCAATATACTTTTAATTTCTAATTCTTAGGAACATTTATCTAACTTTAGCTCCTAAATATAGCTCATACCTTGTCTTTGGTTATGGCGTTGGTTCTTACTACAACACTAGCTTTTGTTCCTAGCTCTTTTTTTTCATGATTTACCACTAAATAGTAGCTATAAGAAAACTCTATATCGAAAGTCTTCACTTACAACTCATTCCTACATTCAACATTCAAGTCCCTTCCAGTTTTAGAATTATAAATGTTCTATCTTGATTACCAATAAAATATGAGTTGAATTCAATTCTTTACTCACTTAGTGAGATTCTAGAAAGCATATTCAATCATGTAGAAAAACCATAAAAAAAAGTTGTGATTTATCCTATTATGCTATTATGAATTGTTTCTTCGAATACAAATAGGTCTCTAGTACATCATATTCTTGTGCAACACTTCATCTATGTAGAAGTATCTATGAATGATCGATCCTCCATTTCCCACTAGCTGCTTCAATTGTTTGCTAATAGGAAAGATGTTTACAAAATTGTTGAATCATTCTTCAACTGGATTACAATGAAATAAATTTCATCCCGAGTTTGATATCCCTCTTTTCTTTCTATGTCTTCCAAAATGGAAATTATTGCTTCATTTTTTAGGTTGATCTCTTATGCTACCACAAATTTGCAAACTTTTTCAACAACCTGGGATTTCAAGGTAAGGAGACCATCATCTCGTTTTGACTTCACTCTTCACACATTTTTCTTAGCCATATATTGATTTTGATAATATCTATATGAAGTCACCAATACTTCCGTTCCCATTGTCCACTCAACTTATACTAGTATAAAACGCTCCTAGCACTATTGCATGGACTCTAATTCTTTTCTCATCATGCCTTTCAAACCAATACTTGTTTTTGTATGTCTTATTATCATTCCTCCTTTGAAACAAACTTTTCTTGTGGAATGTGGCTTGCTTCTCCTTGAAAGAAGCCATATAATGGCCTTTCTTTTGATACCAATAGTTAGTAGCACTACGGATTTTCCACTTGTAAAAATGAAAAATGAGGAATTCCATGCCTACTGCATACCTTCCCTTCTTCTTCTTACTCCAATTGATTTTCTTATTTCATATTTCTCATATTGGCTCTCTATACATTCATCCTTGATTCCCTTTTTAAATATCCTAGAAGAAGGATGTATTGGGAGTGAGCTTTTGTTTTAATTCACCAATTTTTTTTAAATGAACAAGTCAACTCTACTATCTTCTACCCTAAAGTTTGTCATCTTCATTTATGTTGCCTTTTTCTCCTTTCTATTAAATCCCAAGCCTTGATGATTGACTCTTGTTTTAGATAAAATGGGGCTTGTGATGCTTCATTTCTCTTACCTAGCCCTTGTTTGTTTTGTTCCATACTCCCTAATAATTTTGATGTTACCCTTACTCTTAAAAAAATTATAAATCCAAATAAAATAATTAATTAAATCAAATCATGAGAGTTAGTTTCTCAAACTAAGGAGTTTAGTTGGGAGGAGAGATTCTCTCCAACTAGTTCTCCTAAATTAGTGTGTAAGCTGAGAAAATGTCTCAACCAAGTGAGTCTAAGATAGAAGCACTATCTTGAGACCACTTTCTCATGTATTTAAATGAATTATTAAATTATTTGAATAAGAGAGAGAGAATTACATGAGCATGAAAGACGACTCTCTGGATTTTCCGCCAATTTGTCTTTTGTATGTTAATTTGCATATATGTTTAATATGGCTTTGTCAGTGTATTATTGGTTGTGTGTTAACTTCCTTTATTTAATCAAACAAACCAAGTTAAGGACACTACATAATCAAGTTGTCAATGATGATTCTACATCAACATCCAATCAAGGTAATGAAGTTGTCATCTACATCAACAACAATTGGAGCAATTCAGCAACAATTTTTTTGGCAATTGCACTTGCACCATTTTTTCATAAGCTCAATACAAAACTATAAATTACAAATCATAATTTGTAAGTTGGATTGTAATCAAAGTCAAATTATGTTGAATTGTAAGGATGCATTTTCAATTCTATCCGACACCATCATTTGATTTGGTAAAGAGCATCATTAAGTAAAGTTAGTTGTTACTTGAACATTGAATTTATCATTTATCATTTGGGTGCATTTTTCGACAGTGTTCAACACCCATCATTTTTCAGCACATTTAGTGCATCACTAAGTGCAGTGATTAAACAAGAGTTCAAGAAAACAAGTAATTAAAGAAAGTACAACAATCATCAGCAAGCGAGCGTGTCATTAAAAACAATCAAGCAAACAAGTATTTCTAGTAAAACAAACACAGCAAGCGAGCGTGTCATTTAAACAACCAATCAAGTGAGCATGTCCAAATCAAGTGCAAAGTTTCTTACATCATTCACAAGTGTCAGTGAAGCATTGAAACAAATAAATCTTCATCAAGAAAGCATGAAATCAACAGTTCAAGAAAAGTGTTTAAAAGCATTATTCGTTCAAGCAATTGTTTAAAAGTATCAGTACAAGCGAGCCTATCATTTTAGTTATCAACTCAAGTGCACAATTTTCAAGCACAACTTCTCCACCAAGCAAGCCTGACTTCTAAGTAAGCAAGACAACATGGAGACAAACTTTCAGTTGTCCCAAATTATTAACAATTTAATGTTATCATCAGCCGGTGACATAGTGCAGATAAGCAAAACCACTCTTGCTGACATTCAAGTGCATCTTCAACATGCACATGAAGCGATTGAGTTCCTTCAACTAGAATGGCAACTGCAAAGCGATGAACTGCAACAACAGAGTGCTTCTTCCAAGTCATTCAACCATACAGATGAATATAAAGATGTTGATTCCAAATCATTCATCCAACCAACTTCAAGTGTTGAAGTTGTTCCAGTGCAACTTTCTTCCAAACCCATCATCAATCCATGGGAAGAAATTCAAAGTAAAAAAAATCGACAAGGATTAGGATATGACAAAGATGAAAACAACTTGCATATCCCCGATTATTCTAAGCCGATCAAGTTCATCAGTGCAGGGTTTCTCAATCAAATAACATCAACAAGCCATGAGAAAGTTGTAGATAAACAGACATGCATGCAAACTCAAGTTGCAGACAAACTGAAATGTTCTCATTGTCATAGAACTGGTCATCTAGAAGATCAGTGTTTTGATCTTCATCCTTGTCACCATTGTGGCAAGAATAATCATTCATCAAAGAAATGCTAAAAACAAGACCAACCTCCCAGATTGAAGATAAATTATTCATGGATTGATCCCTAGGAATGGTCATCCACAACCAAAAGATTGTATAAGTTTTACAATCAAATTCACTGACGCATATTGTAGCCAACAGTAAAATGAAGTTGGTACTCTCGTGCATTTGAACGGGGGAGTACAACAGTGACACTCTCCTACACCTGAAGGGGGGGACCTCAGAATTCATCAATAATTTGAAAAATATTGTCCCTCCTTTCTGTTGAAAAAGGGGGGAAAATGTTAATGAAATTGACAAGTGGTTGTCAAACTGAAAGTCTCGACAACATTAGGGAAGTAGCCAGTGGGCATCTTCATCAGCCAGTGGGAATTTTTCATCAGTAGTGAGCATCAGCAAATTCACCAGTGGGCGATCGACGGCAAAAGCAGCAGTGAGAATCTTTCATCATAGAAAAATAAACATTGAGTTGTTTTTTCGACATCTTCAGCCACTGGGTGATCATCATCAGCAAATATGCCAGTGGGCATTCATCACATTTTGTCAGTGGACAGAGGATGTTGATTTCAAGCAAAGGACAGTTGGATCGTTTTGCAGCTTAGCACATGATGGATTTGTCAAGTGACATAGAGAGATGAATCAGGCATGTATCTGATCCATGTTCTCTTCAGATTTGAGTTTTCCCAACATCCAGCTTTGGCGGTTTTTTAGGCATATGATTTTTTAGGAGCAACTGGAGAACTTGGAGGATGGTTCCCTGTTCTTTATGGATTTATCATTAAGGGGGGGAATGTTAGCCTTACTCTCTTAAAAACAATTATAAATCAAAATAAATAAATTAATTAAATCATGAGAGTTAGTTTCTCAAACTAAGGAGTTTAGTTAGGAGGAGAGATTCTCTCCAACTAGTTCTCCTAAATTAGTGTGTAGGTAGAGAAAATGTCTCAACCAAGTGAGTATAAGATAGACGCACTATCTTAATACCACTTACTCATGTATTTAAATGTATTATTAAAATATTTGAATAAGAGAGAGAGAATTACATGAGCATGAGAGGAAACTCTCTGCCTTTTATGCCAGTTTGTCTTTTGTGTGTTGTTGGTTTGCTTATTTTGTGTTATTTTGTTGTGCATGTGGTTAGATGGCTGTGTGATTTTTCTTCATTTGAGACTTTACATCTTATATGTTTATCAAATTTAACAAAATTTTGTTGAGAAAGGGATAAAAAGGTGAACTTATTATGCTTGGCCTAATCATGGTGTTGTCTTGATAGTGACAATTGAAGGTGGATTTGCATCCTTGGTCTTTGGATAGCTACTTGTAGATTTACATTTCTTCTTCCTTGTTTTACAATTCTTATTAGAGCTAATCCATTACTTGAGTGAGTCTACACACCTAGCAACTATCCATTTCAATATCTTTTCTAAATTGCATCAGATGAAATCTATTTCTGTCATGATACACCATTATAGTACTAAGAGAGTCTTCATGTTCATCAAATTATTTATCTTGCAATAGAAAACATCTTGCCAATTTATGTAGGTTTATCTCCATCTTCCATCATTTAGTGAAACATTTGGTTTTGTCTCTCAAGTGTCCATTCTCTTCCTGATATTGCACATTGATAGTCTATAAGTCTACCAACCATTCAATTTTTTCTTTGCATATGATGTGTCTTTGTTCTCTCGAAATTTCTAGTAGCTATACCATGTTCAAGGATTTGGTACCTCTAATGATAAATAATAGATGTGTATCCCACTTTCCTTACAAAAATCGACCTTTATTGAATTAAAACATGATATCTATTTCTCTCTCTTATGCCCAGATATTTAACATATGTATGACTACAAGACATTTGTTCTCAATGTAGTTTGCACAAAAAAACTAATAAATATTGCCAATAAGAAACATTTTTTGGGTTGGATTTTTTATGGTTACCATTAAGCATCGGCTTAAGGATTGGCTATATTTCTTCAACACTTTATTTATCTCATGTTTGTATTTCTCTATTATCAATAACTAGTTGAATGATGCTCCTTTTGAATTTTTTTTGGAATAACAACCAAGAAATCTACCTTTTGTCCAACTACTTTTCACATGAATTCGTAATCAAAGTAAATCTATCAAGATGGTTAGGCCTAAGACATAATCATAGTTTTATGTGTGTGTTTAGTTCTAATTATAGGGGATTTTTTTTAGGAAAACTACTATAGATACACCCAAATATAAACATAAATGAAAACGAACAATTCCAAAATTTATTATGGCCAATAATACACCTTTAGGTAGTACCAACAAATTTAAAAAAACTATATTCTACAAGTATATTCCCAATTGAACCAACTCTAGCATAACAATAGTATTCCCTTTTCAATTCAACTTATAATTTGAGATCTAATTTTCCATGTATGTAACATAGTCGTTCCACCTAACTTTACAATTGAAAATTCATGCAGATAATTTTCTTCTATGAAAAAATGAATAACACAAATTTGTAAACTTTATTGTTCTAGAAAATATAAGGGGTGAGGCTACTTCAATTAGTAAAAACCCTTAATAATAAAAACTAAAACAATGCATTAAATCCATGCTTCATATGTATAAGCTAAATATATTATTACCTATTATACTATTATCAATGGTTATCTATATATATATATATATATATATATATATATATTATATATATATATATTATATATATATATGTATGAATATATATATATATATATATAATATAATAATGTTATATGTATGTATGTATGTATGTCATATCAATATCTTCACAAGTATTATGCTCTAGATAGATGTGAAGAGACTTCATAAAATAACTATGAACGAGACAAATACCATGACGTCAAAGGGATTAGACCAACTAATTTAGCTCCATGTTGCAATCACTACGGTTATGTCTTCAAAAGTGTAGAAGAGACGAGGCAATTTCAAATAATGTTAAAATAATTTGAAGCATGATAAGTGCAAACAAATTACAATATAAGATGTAAAATATTAGGAGTTGAATTATCATGTGAGGGTGTCTGCTCAACATCTGAATTGAGTAAGAAATTGTTGGAAGATGTGAGTTAGTTTCATAAATTAAGTGCTAAAATGAGACCCAACTTTGTGTGCAACAAAAAAGGAATAGGAATGACCACACAAGTGGTGCATACAACCTGCTAAAGGGTTTTTTTCATTCAATGGGAATGAAAGGAAAACTCCCTAATTAGTAAATCAAATATGAAACCTATATACAACCTCAAGTGCAAGGAATTCACTATGTGTAGCGCAAGAAACAAGTAATAGGTAGTGTTCAAACACTAATTTGTTCCTCTTCAAGCTAGATTTAGACTTTAATGGTCCCAACTACTAAATTTCATAGTTTCTTCATTTGAAAATTTATAAACTTAACTTAAAAATACAACACCTTGTTACTAATATCCATTTATTTGAATTCACAATGTAATGGATGGAGATAATTTCATAGTTGTTTGCTTTAAAAAATAAAAAATGAGGAATTCTTCATTATAATAATGAATTCAAAAATGGGAAGAAAATCAAACATTTTGAAAACCATAAGAGACTTAACCATATATCTAACACTATGCAACTAAATTCACCACACATAGTATTTATATTGTAAATCTAAATGGGAAAACCAAGTTCAAATGGTTTCTTTATTCTCATTTTGATAATATCCTATTGCAAAAATGCAACTCTTTATTTTTTTTTGTCCATTCTCACCTCCCTTAGTGCAGCCAAAGTAACTTTATGAGAATGACTATAAAAAAAATATTTAGGATAGAGAGTGAAAAATGGAAAGGCCAGGAATCGCTTACCTTTTCATTTTTGATTCCCCTCTTCTTCTTCTCTTATATTCGTTTGTATTCATATTTAATTATTTTACTTTCCTTCTTCCTTATTTTACTTTATTATTTTTTATTGATTTCATTATCTTTTATATTTTGACTAACATTCAATAATTGTAAAATTACACTTGTAGACACTAAATATTACAACCATTGTCCTGTTCATATCCATTTTAGATCTAAATTCTCCATTGACAGGATTTATGCTTTGTAAAATCCTATAAGAAACTAATACAAATCAACATAAATTTTATCTACTTCTCTTATTCATGGTTTTAATTCTTGTTCTTAGCTATATATCTCACTCTAAATTCGATTTATTGGTTCATGTTCTTCTAGATTATAGATGTATTCTCACTAGCTCTCACTCTAGATCAATATCTAGACTCAAATTCTTCAGTCAGAATCACTCAGGTCTTCATTATGTAAGTCCCTTACAATATTCTTATATATGGAGATGGACTCTCCTAATATCTAATGAAATAAATTTTGGAGTTACTAATATCTTTAAAAACATATGATATCATATAAAAAAATCAACAAATAAAGCGTGGTGTTCTCTCTTTTGTAATGATAAATTACTTCTTGACATAAAAATAATTTATAGTATTACATTTGCTTGCACAAAATTCCATGTTTAAATTAATACCAATCAAATGACAATGTCATTAATTATTGAGTCTCTATCTAACAATTGCTTCGCTAATTGTCTACTAATATGTAAGATGGATCATTGGTTGGTGAGTCATTATTCAACCAAATTGTAGCGAAAGATGCATCAAGCCATTCTTAACACCCCCTCTACTCTCTTTCCATCGGGTAACTATTCCCTTTGTTGTGAGGCTCGCCGCTTAGACTATCGCAAGTATACAAATATGTTTTTTCAACTTAGGTTACCAAGTGAGAGATTTGTTCATGAACTTTATACTTCACTCTCTACACCCTTCTTTTGGTTGGGTCAATGTTGGGATGAAGGCGTAGATGTAGTTACCAACATTTTTCTTCCCGATGTCCTTTCAAGTTGTACCCATGGACAAATTTCTAAGCACCACTCTATGGATTTCTTGACATTTTCTTTTCTGCTTGTGTCTCAATTAATTTTGAGTTTAAGAAAAAAAAAATTATTTCTCTTTCGATGAAAATATAGTTTATTGCAAGTGCCTTATTTCTCCCAATAAGGTTACACATTATGGCCTTTCTTCCCAAAAAAAAATGATACCATATCTATTTACTAATATATGGTAGTGGTATCTCCTTTACTATTGCAAAAGGGAAAAATGAGGAATGTCTTACTTGATGCATACCTCCTTTCCTTCTTCTTGTTGCTCTAATTGATATGCATGTTTCTTCCTCTATGTGTTGGCCTCGATAGTGGAAACAAATAATGCAAATAATAAACAAACGTTGGTTTCTTTTTCATTATCACAAGGTACGAACACAAGTATTTGTCGGTGTCTTTCTCCCTTCAAACATATATTTATTTTTATGTCTTTAATGCTCTATTCTCAAAATCCAATTGAATGAAAAACCCTTAAAATTTGTTTATGCGTAAATTATATTCATGGACAACTTTATCTTTGATGCA
Organism: Pinus taeda; assembly: GCA_000404065.3. NCBI lineage: Eukaryota > Viridiplantae > Streptophyta > Pinopsida > Pinales > Pinaceae > Pinus > Pinus taeda. Next base: position 151,811 of record APFE031232042.1, on the reverse strand, counting down.
ACTCCTTTCGACATGAATATTAAACTGAAATAAATATTCCAAGGTGGTTGACGCTGACGCTACCATGGTTCTATGCTGGATTATAATGCCTTTATTCCAAGCTAATTACTTCACGTAAACCGCATATTGTAAACTACAATTAAAAAAATGAAAATATCATTGAGAATGTAAGTATTCTACATTTAATATGAGCAACGATATTCATATAAGAAATATCGAAGATTCTTGTCCTTTATAGATTCAAAGGAGATATTCTCTACCCATATATGGCCAACGTATCTCACTTCAACCTAACAACATAACATCCCGAGTGCAATCCAACTTGCAATATAATATTTACCATTGAAATATGTGACCTAATTATTCTGTGTCTATTTAGAAGTGAGACGCTCTATTGTAGAGATAGAATCGTTGAACCAATTGCCTTCTCATTAAAAAAAAATGAAATCAAAATTTTCGACAAATATGAGGGAGAACAATACTATACTCAATGAAAGGTTTAATAAATTATAAGAAATTTGATTTCACAACTAAAGATTTCATGTGTATAGGATTTTCAATGAAAGGTTTAATAAATTATAAGAAATTTGATTTCACGTGTATAGGATTTTCCACAAATATGAGGGAGAATAATACTATATTTAATGAAAGGTTTAATAAATTATAAGAAATTTGATTTCACAATTAAAGATTTCATATGTATAGGTTCAAGTTTTTTTGGTTAAATACTTAATAATTTTCATTTGTATTTATGTTGTCTTTTTATATAAAAGAATTTCATATCATTTTTTGTATGTATTTTACTTTATATCTTTGAGAGTTAGTTCAATTGATCGAGTCTATGTCATTAAATCACTTTTTTTCTATTGAGATGTCACGGATTCAATTCTCTTGACACTATTTGAGTAGATAGGTGATAAAATACGACGTTCTTTTAATTAAATGGCTGTCCAAGTGAGATACCTATAGAGTGCCCGAGCACTTCACACATACACATTATATTTCTATGTGGAGAACAACCTAGTACATATAGGCTTTCACACAATGAGGTGGTTTGAACCACTCCCTAAATATTAGGATCTGAGATCTAAAGTTAGACTCTCAATCCTATCATCACCATAACAGTAAACTAAGTTTGGATTTTCCCATTAATTCTAACGCCCCTTAATGGAGAAAAGGTACTAAACATTAACATACTCCTGATGGTCTGGTCTCAGCTAGGCTTACAATTAAAAATACGAAAACAACTTGGTAACATAGGTTTTCATTTCAGTCTTCTTTCTTGAGAGTCCAGGCTTGTTCATTTGTGGATGAGACTTCATCTTCACTTTCTTTTCCATGAGGTAGCATTGTATCTTCACCTCATTTCTTCCCCTGTGAAGAAAAACTTGAATTCTTATTCTTGCCCTTTTCAGAATTATGGCAGGCTAGATAGGAGAATTTTCCTTCTCACTATTTCTAGTGTCAACCATCTGAATGCTAGCGATGATGTCTTCACCATTCAATACTGCAACTTCTGTGTTGATTTCATAAAGACATGGTGTTTCAAGCCATGCTTCAAGAAATTCCAATTCTTATTCAAACTTCGTTACTTTTTCCTTCTTGTTGTTGGTATCATCTGCACACACAGAAATATTAATGAGATCATCCAAATTTAAATTCTATCCCCCTTTGTCTTCTTCTGCCACATCTTTGCAACTAGCTTCAAGTGGCTTGTCCAATTGATCTTCAACAGTATGTTCCTCTTTACATCTTTCCTGAAAGACACCTTGTGAGTCTTCAGTCTCACATTGTTGGAGAACATATAGTATCTCTTGATAATCGTGGTCATTTATAAAACCACTATACCTTATGAAAAAAATATCCTCAGGGTCAAATATGTCTAAAAGTGCAGCCATATTTGAAAGGTCTAGCTTATCTCACTTCGAGATTTCTTTGCAACTCCACACAGTCCTCGAGCTCCAACAACCCTATTACCACGCAAGCGGGAAACTTCTCCCTTTGGCAGCTCTTCAACTGTAGAACCTTGTAGACTGTGGCTTTTGTGCCATGCATGTCTTAGTGCCCTCATCTCTGGCGACGAGCAACTAAACTACCTCTCACAAGCTGGAAACATTATCAGTATCTAATTCTGAAGCACATATTTCTAAAGATAGGTTCAAATCAACAAAAAAAAAAAATCTCATTTTCTGTGGCATATAATAATTTAGAAGGAAATTTCTAAATTGTTTTTTAGATCTCCATAACCTGCACCTTCTGGTCAGGTCCCATAGATTCTTGCTGATGACAATTTAAAATTTTATGTATGGCCCAGAGATCTCACCATTCGAATTCAAAAGTGGAGTCTGCATGACAATTAGATTGGAAATATGACAACCAAGTGTACACTCCGCGTAATGATGCGAATGAGATATTATTAAATCAAACAATCAACTGATCGAATATGAGTATCAATGGAAAATCGACAGACAGGTGGCCATCATTCAAATGATTGTCAATTTAGTTTCACTTTTATTTTTCACATGCCTCATCTACCAGATCAATTGCCTTATCGGGAAGACACCTCTATGATGATTTCGCCTCCACTATGGGCTCCTTCAATTCTGCGGAGACTCCACCACGTAGGTAGCACGCAGCAAATCTAGAACATGTAGCACCTCTCTCAGCCCAGTGCGCGCAGGACCAATCTACATTGCTACCAATCGCTTCCACGCATCCTTCGGAAGGCCTCAACCCTTTTGATGTAGGAGCATCTGGTCAACAGGGTGAAGCCAGAGAGAAGGCAGACAAAGTTTCCAAAAAGGACTGAGGACACAGTTTGATGGATCGACAGTAAAATTGCCTTGGTTATTTTTTTCTTTTACTATCGTTATTATTAATTATGTAATGTGTTTTTTCAAAATTGCCAGAATCAAAGAAAAACAATATTGTTATAATTTTACTTTTAATTAGGAACAATAGCAAATTAGGTAGCATTCCTGTGCTTGGAAACAACCATATGACGGTTGGAAAATACAAAAAAAAACAGAATGTGTCAGTTAACGACCAACTGTAGAAACTAATGACATAACCAACAACAGTTACGTAATGAACAACTGTTTTTGTAGACATAATTATAAAAGGAGCGGAATGAACCATTGTGAGGGTTCTGACTTTGTGTAAACAAGCAAGAGGAGAGATAATAGAGAAATAAACATTCTGTGCATTCATTTACATTGTGTTCAAACTGTGTAACCGTGCAAACGAATATATTGAGCAAGACTGTCAAATAGAGTGTGTTATAGGTATTGTATTAAGAAAAGTGATAACGCGCTGGAGGAAGAATCAAAGCCAAACACACACAACCGAAACCCCAGGTATGTGAGATAACATACAGGCCTTGTCGTTTATAAAGTAACAGATTCATATAAAAAAAATCCATATAGCCGAATAAGTAAATTATACATATAAATTCCTGTACAAGTTTTCATTATATACTGTCTGCAATAGAAAAACGATTCAGGACCACAGACATGGTCGCTAACCTACAGTGAACAAGAATCAATCTACACCAAGGCTCAATACTTCTATTACAACCAGAGAACAACAAAAGGCCGACTTAAGAAAAGAACAGTCTGAGGTCTGCACGCAAGTCCGACAATGGGGGTCGAAGCAACCTAAGAAGTAGCTACCAAATACCAACGGGAAAGAACTACCTGAAATTGCAGACTGCCGAGAGCATGTTAATGGTAGCCGTGCACAGCCCCACCTGCATGAAAATTTGAAGAGAAGAATAGTCAGGACGACACCATAAACAATGAAGAAAATACAAGGAAGGAGAAAGAACACAGAACCGAAGTCGAGTTTACCTGCTCACGGCACCAGGACCTCCAACTATCCCAGAAGAAATACTTGGCCACGAAGGAGCCGCGATATTAGCACCAGGAAAAGGAAATACACAAATAAATCTGGCATAGAACTCTAACTTACCAAGCTTGCATGCGGAGTTTCCAGCTGAGAGCGTCACCACCGAACCACCAAGAACAGAGAGGAGGAATCGAAACCGTTGTAGGGGAGCACGATAGTTCCAGGGGAACAAATTGACAACCGAAAGGAAACAAAACCCAATCATTCACAGCCACCCACAAATTGTATAGAGACAGAACCCGAAGGAGCTCAAAAGAAAATGATTAAAGCAAACCAGAGCAATCATTTAAAATCTAACTGCGCAGAAACGTTTTCGAAACTCACCCTTACAAGTAAAAAACACTGGAAGAACAGGCAATGTCAAGCACATAGCCGCAACCATAGTTGGAAGAACAACTGGGCATCGAAACAGCAGACCAAACAGTCCAGGGATGGAGAGAATCACAACCCACAAACACCAACCGGAGGTCGCTGGCTCGCAGTGCAAAAGAGGAATGACAACAACCGTGAACAGTAAAAGTGAATAGGCACGAAGGGTCGAGAACCCTAACCCCAAAAACCTTGCGGATTTACCGAGGCAGACAGCTGTTGAGTGGAGGTAAGTTTGGGGTACTGCCTCATTACAAAAAGATCTACAAGTACCGATCCCGAATCGATTCACACAGATAAACAATCAACCAACACATTATAACGTTTTGCCACGGAGTATTACACCTCAGCGGACAGATAGCGGGGACCACGTGGGCTGGCCCCATCAAGTGGTATCAGAGCAGTGTTTTGAGGGAATAGAAGAAGATGGAAGTACCAAGACGAGGATGTGGAAGAGGTGCACGTAGAGGAGCAGATGAAGGATTGGGAGAACAGATCAGAGTTCCTACAGCTCATTTGGAAGCAGTGGAGGCAGGCAGGCGAAGAGACCCGGAACTTGGAGATGACAGTGAGGAGGAAGCAGTAACTACTACAGACGGGTCAGACGAAGAAGCTCCGGAATTGAGACTGCTGCGATCAGTTCTATTAGCCAGGAGCAAGCCCAAAATAGAGATTTCTAATTACGATGGCAGTCTGTCTGCAGATGTCCTGTTGGACTAGATAAGAAAACTAGATAAGTATTTTGAAAATGAAGAAGTCAGTGAGGATAAACGAGTTAGATTCGCTGCAACTAAACTAAAGGGGCACGGCCTCTTACGGTGGGACAGTGTCCAGGCGGACAGAAAGCGAATGAACAAATTGCTGACACGAAAATGGCCAAGGATGGTGGCAAAATTGAAGGGCAGATTTCTATCGAAAGACTACCAGGTGGAACTATATCAGCGAGTACAAAATTTAAGACAGAAGGGTATGACTGTCAAAGAGTACACAGAAGAGTTTTACCGAGTGAATTTACGTGCTGGTTATACGGATGATACTCTAGAAAAAACAGCGAGGTACGTAAATGGCTTGAGGATGGAAATATTGGATGAAATCAGTATTCTTTCTCCTTGGAATATTGAAGAAGCCTTTCAGAGTGCTGTAATGGCTGAAGAGAAAATCAACAGAAAACAAAATAACATGAGAGGGAGAGGGAATAGCAGAGGACGAGGAGAGTCCTACGACAGAGGGAGATCTGCCGTGAACAACGATGAAGGCAGCAGTTCCAGAACTTCAAGGACAACAAAGAAAGGAGAAAGCACTAGAGGAGGTCGGTCATATCAGCAAGGACGAGGAAATGGCCACAGAAGAGGGACTAATGTCCAGTGCTACAGGTGCCATAAATGGGGGCACAGATCCTTCGAATGTCCAGAAGTTGAACATGCAGGCTAGAGGGGAACACTTGTTGCACAGCCTGAGGAAGCTGAAGCACAACCTTGGGAGGTGGAAGACATGGCGGAAACAAGGGAAGCTTTGATTTTAAATAAGGTGCTATTAAAACCAGCTAAGGAGGTGGTTGAACTGACACAGCGGAAAGCACTGTTCCAGACAGTTTGTAAATCACATGGAAAGTGCTGCAAGTTGATAATAGACAGTGGAAGTACAGACAACTTGGTTGCCACTGAGATGGTGGAAAAGCTGGGACTGAAGCGGCTAAAGCACCCCACACCTTACAAGGTGTCGTGGCTACAGAAAGGCCACCAGCTATTAGTATATGAACAATGCGAGGTAGAATTTCACATTGGCAAGTACCATGACACAGTGGTCTGCGATATTATGCCAATGGACGTGTGCCATATACTGCTTGGAAGACCATGGCAGTATGACCGGAAGGTGACACATGATGGGAAGACAAATTATTATAAATTCACAAAGGATGGGGTCAAACACACACTTGTACCGATCAAAGAGGAAGACACAACAGAACCAAGCGGAACAAAGGCATTGTTAATTAGAGGAAAACAGTTTGTGAAAGAGGTTGAGGAAAATGAAGTTAATTTTGTAGTTGTGAGGAGGATGAAGCAAGCGTTGCTGAACTTGGAAAAATCTGAACTGCCTAAAGAAATACAGGAGCTGTTGGAAGAATTCCAAGACATTGCGGCTGATGAGTTACCTGATAAATTGCCTCCCAAAAGGAGTATCAGCCATCACATTGATTTTATACCAAGAGCAAGCTTGCCAAACAAGGCAGCGTACAGGATTTGTCCGAAAGACAACGAAGAAGTACGCAAACAAGTGCAGGAGTTGCTGGATAAGGGACTGATCAGAGAAAGCCTGAGCCCCTATGCAGTACCAACAGTACTTGCACCAAAGAAAGGTGGAGAATGGCGAATGTGTACGGATTCGCGGGCTATAAACAAAATTACGATTCGTTACAGATTTCCCTTGCCCATAATGGACGACATGATGGACTATCTTAGTGGGGCAGCTTACTTTACCAAAATATATCTGAAGAGTGGGTATCATCAGATCAGAATTAGGGAAGGAGATGAATGGAAGACAGCCTTCAAGACCAATGAAGGGCTGTATGAATGGTTGGTCATGCCATTTGGGTTGAGTAATGCTCCAAGTACTTTTATGAGGCTGATGAATGAGATGTTAAAAGAATTTATTGGCAAAATCGTGATAGTTTATCTGGCCGATATTTTAATTTTCAGCAGAACAAAAAGACAGCATCTTCAACATATTCGAAGGGTGTTCGAGAAGTTGCAGCAGAACAAACTGCTGATAAATTTGAAGAAATGCACTTTCTTGCAGAAGGAGCTGATCTATCTGGGACTTGTAGTTGCAGGGAACGAATTAAAGATGGACCCAGAAAAGATTGCAACAATCATGAGTTGGCCGTCACCAAAGAATTTGTTTGAGGTACGTAGTTTTCACGGTCTACCAAGTTTTTATCGAAAATTCATTAAAAATTTCAGTGAAATCTACGCACCAATGCAAGAGACCATCAAAAAGGCCAACCAACCTTTTTGTTGGACCAAGGCGACAGAAAACAGTTTCCACTTTTGAAGCGGAAAATAACGGAGAGGCCGATCTTGAGACTGCCCGATTTTAGTAAAACTTTTGAGGTTCGTTGTGATGCAAGCGAGACAGCTATTGGCGCTATGCTCAGTCAAGAGGACAGACCAATTGCGTTTTTTAGTGAAAAACTAAATGAGAATCGGCAGAAGTATTCATCATATGACAAGGAGTTCTATGCGGTAGTCCAAGCTTTGAAACATTGGAGACACTACCTACTTGGCAATGAGTTCATCTTGTTTTCCGATAATTCAGCATTACAATATGTAACGCAGCAGCACAAGTTGAACCATAAGCATGCTAAGTGGGTGGAATACTTGCAGAGTTTTACTTTTGTGTTAAAACACATAAGTGGGCAAGCCAACAAAGTGGCAGATGCTTTAAGCAGAAGAGCCTTGCTCTTACAGGAAAGTAGCATACAGGTGATGGGATTTGAATATCTGAAAGATTTGTACCAGATGGACACGAACTTCAAGGAAGCTTTTGAAGCTTGCCAAAATCTCGTATTGAGAAACACAAGCCCATGGCTAGATTATAACTTACAGGAAGGATTATTGTTTCAAGGTGGGCAGCTATGTATTCCGGACTGTTCGATGAGGTAAAATCTAGTAAGAGAAAAACATAGTGGTGGACTAGCAGGACATTTTGGCATCGACAAAACTTTGGAGCAGCTCAGGCATTTTTATTATTGGCCTAAAATGAGCTGGGACGTACAGAGATATGTAACCAGGTGTAAAATCTGCCAACTGGCAAAAGGACACAGCCAAAACACTGGATTTTACACACCCCTACCTGTTCCAAGCAGGCCGTGGGATTCAGTCAGCATTGATTTTGTCCTAGGTTTGCCTAGAACGCAGCGGGGATATGATTTAGTGATGGTGGTGGTAGACAGGTTTTCAAAGATGGCTCATTTCATTCCTTGCCGGAAAACTAGTGACGCCACATATGTGGCACACCTGTTTTTCACAGAAGTTGTTAGATTGCATGGCTTACCCAAGACTATTGTTTCAAACAGGGATGTGAAATTCACAGGACATTTTTGGCGCACCCTGTGGAAAAAGTTGGGTGCACAATTAAATTTTAGCTCTGCGTATCACCCGCAGACTGATGGACAGACAGAGGTGGTGAACAGGAGCTTGGGAAACTTATTACGAAGTTTGACTGGAGAAAATTCATGATTATGGGATCGAGCTCTTGCCCAGGCAAAATTCGCTTATAACAATTCGCCCAATCGTAGCACCGGATTTAGCCCATTTCAGATTTTATATGGTATGCACCCTCACGGAGTACATGAACTGCGAGATTTGGGACAGCTAGAATGGAGAAGTGCAGATGGGGAAGATTTTGCTGAAGCAATGAGTGAACTTCATGAAAAAGTCATATTGAAATTGCAGGACAGCACGCAGAAATACAAACAGCACGCAGACACAAAGTGATGGGAGGTGCATTTTGATGTTGGAGACAAAGTCCTTGCGCACCTGCGCCGGGAACGGTTTCCTAAGGGCACATATAACAAGTTGAAATACAAGAAAATCGGTCCATGTAAGATTCTACGAAAGTTTTCAGCCAAAGCCTATGAGATTCAGCTAGCACCTGACATAGGCATATCACCTATCTTTAACGTGGCAGACCTATTCCCATATCATGCCCAGGCGGAAGAGGATAGTATGGTACAGCCAAAACGGGACACCCAGTTAGAGAGAAGTCCTTGGAAGAAGTAGTTACCTTCGGCCTGGACCCATGAAATTGAAGGAATCCTCAACACCCAGGTAGCCAAGAAGACGCACAGAAAGGAGTATCTACGTTACCTCGTCAAGTGGAGAGACCGTCCAATGGAGGATAGCTCGTGGCTCGACGCGGCGCAGATTCAGAAGGCTGGTTACTCGGTGGAGGAGCTCATGGAACGGAGCCATGAGTTCTCTTTTACCCTGGAAGCCTGATGCAGGAGCATCTGGTCAAAGTGTGAAGCTAGAGAGAAGGAAGACAAAGTTTCCGAAAAGGACTGAGGACACGGTTTGATGGATCGGCAGTAAAACTGCCTTGGTTATTTTTTTTTCTTTTACTATCGTTATTATTAATTATGTAATGTGTTTTTTTAAAATTGCCAGAATCAAAGAAAAACAATACTGTTATAATTTTACTTTTAATTAGGAATAGTAGCAAATTAGGTAGCATTCCTGTGCTTGGAAACAACCATATGACGGTTGGAAAATACAAAAAAAAAACATAATGTGTCAGTTAACGACCAACTATAGAAACTAATGACATAACCAACAACAGTTACGTAATGAACAAATGTTTTTGTAGACAGAATTATAAAAGGAGCAGAATGAACCATTGTGAGGGTTCTGATTTCGTGTAAACAAGCAAGAGCAGAGATAATAGAGAAATAAACATTATGTGCATTCATTTACATTGTGTTCAAACCGTGTAACCGTGCAAACGAATATATTGAGCAAGACTGTCAAATAGAGTGCGTTACAGGTATTGTATTAAGAAAAGTGATAACGCGCTGGAGGAAGAATCAAAGCCGAACACACACAACCGAAACCCCAGGTATGTGAGATAACATACAGGCCTTGTCGTTTATAAAGTAATAGATTCATATATAAAAAAAAGCCATATAGCCGAACAAGTAAATTATACATATAAATTCCTGTACAAGTTTTCATTATTACTGTCTGCAATATAAAAACGATTCAAGACCACAGACATGGTCGCTAACCTACAGTGAACATGAATCAATCTACACCAAGGCTCAATACTTCTATTACAACCAGAGAACAAGGTCGACTTAAGAAAAGAACAGTCTGAGGTTTGCACGCAAGTCCGACAATGGGGGTCGAAGCAACCTAAGAAGTAGCTACCAAATACCAAGGGGAAAGAACTACCCGGAATTGCAGACTGCCGAGAGCATGTTAATGGTAGCTGTGCACAGCCCTACCTGCATGAAAATGTGAAGAGAAGAATAGTCAGGACGACACCATAAACAGTGAAGAAAATACAAGGAAGGAGAAAGAACACAGAACCGAAGTCGAGTTTACCTGCTCATGGCACCAGGACCTCCAACTAACCTAGAAGAAATACCTGCCCACGAAGGAGCCGCGATATTAGCAACAGGAAAAGGAAATACACAAATAAATCTGGCATAGAACTCTAACTTACCAAGCTTGCATGTGGAGTTTCCAGCTGAGAGCGTCGCCACCAAACCACCAAGAACAGAGAGGAGGAATCGCAACCGTTGCAGGGGAGCACGATAGTTCCAGGGGAAGAAATTGACAACCGAAAGGAAACAAATCCCAATCATTCACAGGCACCCACAAATTGTATAGAGACAGAACCCCAAGGAGCTCCAAAGAAAATGATTAAAGCAAACCAGAGCAATCATTGAAAATTTAACCGCGCAGCATCGTTTTTGAAACTCACCTTTACAAGTAAAAAACACCGGAAGAACAGGAAATATCAAGCACATAGCTGCAACCATAGTTGGAAGAACAACTGGGCATCGAAACAGCAGACCAAACAGTCTAGGGACGGAGAGAATCACAACCCACAAACACCAACCGGAGGTCGCAGGCTCGCAGAGCAAAAGAGGAATGACAACAACCGTGAACAGCAAAAGTGAATAGGCGCGAAGGGTCGAGAACCCTAACCCCAAAAACCTTGCGGATTTACCGAGGCAGACAGCGATTGAGTGGAGGTAAGTTTGGGGTACTGCCTCATTGAAAACAGATCTACAAGTACCGATCCCGAATTGATTCACACAGATAAACAATCAACCAACACATTATAACCTTTTGCCACGGAGTATTACACCTCAGCGGACAGATAGTCGGGACCACGTGGGCTGGCCCCATCACCTTTACTCAAGCTCCACGTTCACTGGTTCCTTTGCACTCTAGTGGCTCTACTGATGACACTTAAGCCACAACACTTAAATTCTTCTCCACATGCATGAACTTTCCTAAATTACACATACAACTTCAATGACCAGTCATGTCACATATCTGTGGATTGATATGCTCCAACACTCCAACAACACCTCACGAGGCTCAACTCTAACGTCATGCTGCAGCTTGCCTTCACTGATTTATCTAACGTGAGTTCTCCACCCCTCAAGGAACATACAACTCTATGCACAGTCGTCCATGCTTGCACGACCTCTCAACAACCATACCAACATGATTGCCTCAGCAAACTTACCAATGACACAACCTCACGATTCTTTCTTCAACAAAATGCAACCAACAATTTAACTCATCCACACGGCTAGTGTCTGAAACCTTGTTACACGATCTTCGCGACTAATCACCTCGGGCTCGTGACTAGTCGCAGAAGTACACCTGATTCTTGGGATGATCCATTGCCGAGGTGCACCAAACTTGTGCGACAATGCAACAAATTAAAAGTGCGTGAAGTGTACAAGAGGTTCGTCACGGCTACTCTTTTCGGCTCCCTGTGATGATGACAAAATTACTCTTCACCTCCATAGCGACGATGTCAACTTAGTATACAGGCCTCTCCTTCTTGCAGCTCTGATACCATGATAAAATAAGATGTTATTTTAATTAAATGGCTCTCCAGGTGAGATACCTGGAGAGTGCCCAAGCACTTCACACATACAAACTATCCTTCTATGTGGAGAATAGCGTAGTACATATAGGCATTCACATAATGAGGTGGTTTGAACCACTCCGTGAATATTAGGATCTGAGATCTAAAGTTAGACTCTCAATCTTATCATCACCATAACAGTAAACTAAGTTTGGCTTCCTCCATTAAATCTAATAATAGGAAGTGATCGCTTAAGGTGGACCTTCCTACTATAAATATTCCATTTATGTAATAACCACCAATCTCCACAAAATGTGAACCATGTAGAAAAAAAGACGAAAGAAAAAATATTCCACTTTGTACACATATTAAGAGATTTTATCAAGATATAATGAATAACACAATTACAATGATGTCAAAACAATTAGACCAATGAATACAACTATAGGATACAATGGATAAGGTGATGATTTCAAAAGTGTCTAAGAGATAAGAATATTGAAAATAATTTGAATGCATTTGAAGCATGGTAAGATGAAATTGATTTGGGGTAGAGAGTTCATCCCCTGCAAAAAGCTAATTATGACATAGTTACAAGGCCACGAACAACAATAGCTAAGGGAAACAAAATTCCATTTATTTTACTATAGTGACCAACAACAATAAAATATGTGAGACACAGGCCCATTTTCAAGGGTTAGACATCAAGAAAACATAATAGACACTGTGCAGTAGGACTATTGGCGAGCATGACCACGCTGTTTGGGACAAAATCGACAAACATTCCTGTAATCACCCACCTCTCCCAAGAGACCGTCAAACTAGTCCCTCTAGATATTCACCAAAAGAATGCATTCACCGGCAAAATACATTGCATAGAAGACAATGAAAAACCCAAACCATAATCGAGACATTTTAAGAGGCATAACTTGAGTATCCATAGAAAACAATTTCTCACAAGTATCATTTTTTATGTTGCTGTGAGAGATATGTTCTCCCAACAGACAAGTGTTCAACACTAACTAAGCCAACTGAACTATGATGCACCATGTCCCCTTCAAGAAGGGACAACCTTGATGACCCCTTTGACATCACTAGAACAAAACTATCAAAGCATCAACAAAAAAAATAGGATGCCAAAAGCTAATCTTGTTCTGAAGGGATGTCAACCCAGTCCTATCCACTATCAACAAGAGAGTCTCTTGGATCCCCAAGATGATCTGTCAAGTAGCAGAATCTAAAACCAAAAAGGTCTCCACCCTCGACGGTTTGGAATCAACATTATTAATACATAATCAAATATTTTTTAGCATTCATTTAAAATATTTTTCTCCCTACTTTTCCTTAAAACTTCAGTTGTAACAATGTATCCATTTGCTGGTGCAATGAGAGAGAGTACAAAAAATGCAACTTTTTCCTCTAGAATCCCCAAGGGTCTAGAATCCTATTCATTTCTACAACTAACTCCAAAAGCTGAGAGTTATAGTGATATGGATGACCTTAAGTTTCTTTGGCCTCCCAAAGCATAATTTCCCTTCTAACTTGAAGAGCTACCCCATCGAAAAAGGTGCCCATGAAATCAAACACAAAAGGCCTAGTTTGCTTAACTCCCACATTTCCACAACCACCCCTTTCGCTAGGCATTCTTTTGTGAGGGGACATTGTGAAAGGAAAACAAGGAATACAATTGCAAAATCCATGTCGAGTAAAAAATGAGGTTGGGAAGACAACAAACCCTTACCATCTAAATCACAAAACCACTATATTGTCTCCCAACACCACTCTTAGGGACCAAGCACGAGCAAATAAGCTAATTCAAGGCATACCGAAGATATATATTCACATAATCCACATAACAAAACAAAATCATGATAAAAGCGTGAACCCAACCCAAATACAAAAGACAAACATAGTTCTACCCCTATCACATAAATGGTCACATGATAGGAAAAGGGGCCCGAAAGCATAGCGTATGCAAAACAAAGAAGATGAAGGAAGACTCTGCAAAAGTGAACCAAATTGACATGCAAGGAAATGAAATGGACGCCACTGGTCCAAGAACCATACAAGAAGTAATTCAGACTCAAAGAAACGGAAAGACGACCCCTGACAGTCCAGAGAAATTAAACAACAAGTTGTGCCAAATTCTACTATGACAAAATATAAAGACAAATTGAACAAGACCCCAATTATCAATTACACAAAACAAGAGTTGAATCACCAGACATAATACCTCTCCATAATTTCGGAACAACTCCAGACCACACCAAGGTGCAGAACTCGACTCAAAAGCTTGAAGGACTCAAAAGAAAATTATTTGAATGATTGAAACAAATGTTACGAGATTGAAGAAATTGATTAATGGTCATGTTAATAAGATTGATCAAACGTAGGACTGACACTGACATTTTAATCTATATATTGATGTAATCACGATCTTTTTATCCATAAAGAAGAAGGAAAGCGATCCTGTAGTAGCATACGTTTAAGTTGTTTACTGTGTCAATCTCGTTACTGTTTATGGTTCGTTTTCTGTTTTGATGTGAACACTGCTCTAATCCTTTAGACATGGGGATTGAGAAGAAGCCTCACATATCAAAAGAAATACATTAACCGCTTAATGCCGCTGGAAGAATTGATCGATTATTTAGTTCTGATAAAAACAATGGCGAGAGATTTCCCCTATGTTTAAAGACATCAAGAGGGTTATGGTATAAAGTATAGCCGTGTGTCTGTCTGTATGGTAAAATTTCATTGTGCATTCTCGCAGATTTGTTGTGAAGGTTTGTATACAGCAGCGGGGAGGTGGATTTCTACAGATTTGGATGTTCCAGATAAATTGGTGTGAAGACCTTGGCCTTTGACATACTGAATCTAACAAAATTGAAATTACAGCCTGCTAGCCATTGCTATTATAAGTTATCTTTGCCATATTACTTAAGGGGATTTTTCATATGCTGAATTTCATGGGCTATTTTGAGTTTTTTGACATGAAGTATTACCTGAAAAATATTAATAACCTGTACCATATAATGGTATACCCATAGAGTAGGAAAATAATGGCGTGTACCATACCATGGTAAACCCATTCAGTAGGAAAATAATGGATGGCAGTGAATGGAAGGAGTTCGAGTAAGTAATCACCATACCTTTTATTAGCAAATTCGAATAGTTTTCCACGGTCTGAAAAGATGATTAGTGTCACTTCGGCTTCGCAAAGCACAGACAATTCATACGCCTTCTTCAGCAAGCCGTTTCGACGCTTGCAGAAAGTCACTAGCCGATTTGTAGTGGTCTCGATCCGCTTGATCTCAATCTTTCCGCGGCCCATTGTGAATTTGTACGCACTTTATAACAATCCAGTCACATCCACAGAGTCCTTAGGTTAACGAAACCCTAGTCCTGCTAATGCTTTTAGCTGGCAAGTGCACGGTGATCTGTGTATTGGCGGTTATTTCGACCTGTAGAGAGATATGAGGAAATTAGTGGATGCGGCCGGCCGTAATATCTCCTAAATAAAATTAATCCATGCGGCTGGGGATAATAACTCACAAAAGATGACTCATTTCAGTTGGAGTGGATCATCAGGCTTTCCGAGAGAGCGCTTACAGACAAAGAAGAAACAGAATCAGCAAACCCTCCATGGAAGATGGAAAGAAACACAGTCAAATATGTGGTTGAGAGGAAGAGAAAACCTTGCCAGTAGATGGAAAGGAAGTCAGTCATCTATGCGGTGGAGGCTCTTTCTCGGGCCGGCGAAGTAGTTGGTACTCAACATGTGGCGTTGTCTTATTCTTTATGGAGCCTCTATTCTTTATTTATGTAAAGTCGATAGATTTGTTTATTACCGAAAATCTATTTGAGTTATGAATTGCAATACCAGGAATGGAAATCCGTCTCCACCGCTTGCCCGCTGTTCCTGGGCCATTCTCTTCCCCCGGCAAACTAGCAATATAGTTAAGAGAAACATGGTAGATTTGCAACTGGACCGCCAATGTTTAGATATCAATCGAATCAAATACGAGGCTCATATTCTTCTGCCTCGCTGTATATAATATTGGTTTCTCTCATTCAAAAATGTTACGGCCCCGACATTTTACTGATCCATGTGACCACACTTACACCACACCGCACAACTCCATTCTAGAGATGCTAAATGGAAAGCCGTGAAAAGACCCCATCCTGTTTCCATTAAACCTATCAATCCTTCGGCCACGTGCCGCACTATAGATAATTCTCTTGAGGGGATTGGAGGCGTACAGAGGGTGGTACTATTCATTGGAGTTGTCTATAATGTCACTTTTTGGAGATTTCGGTGACGGAATCTGGTGGAAGAAATGAAGTTAAATCTTGATTTTTAGCAGTTAAAATGGTTTATTTGGATTCAGCGCCCTAAAAAACCCCTAGGAGCCATTGATTGTGCAGAAACTAGCCATGAAACTTGGGATTCCAATGAATTGCTGCCGGATTTTGACCAGAAAAATCCGCCAAAAAAACTTTCAAAAAATCGCGTTATACACTACTGCCTATTCATTTCCCCAACGGGAAATGCACAAATTTCCTTGTTTTTACCGTTTGTTTTCAACATTCAAATCAAACGCAAAACGAAAAATGTGGAACACACGTTCTCCATCCCTGATAAGAGGAAGGCATCTTTCATGCGCCTAATGGCCATTGTCTTGTCTTAAATAGTAACATGTTTATTATAATACCTTAGAATGTATCAATCATCCAATCACCTCTTTTAGTTGTCAAAATCAATAACTTTATCGTACATAAACTTCAATGAATTTAATATTTAATATGCCCATCTAAACTTCCATCAAATCATGATTCATATGTCCATAAAATCAATACTTAAATATGTGATCAGTGCCTTGGGTTCTCGATCAAATTGATATATTTGCGGTCGTCGCGAAGTATAGGGCTATTGTTGTTATAAAACCTATATTAATATTAAAATAATAATAATATTATTTTAGAAATATTATATTATTGCTATTTAAAATTAAAATTATGATTAAGATGTATGCGTTTTT
>APFE031232042.1:91083-127734 GCA_000404065.3 Pinus taeda | reverse complement strand
TTTAGAAGAGAAGCAAAAATGGGTCACAAAAATGTTGGGTTATGACTTTGAAATCATCTACAAAAAAGGGAAGCAAAATGTGGTGGCAGATGAACTCTCAAGAAAGGATGAGGATGTGGAAGAATTTCTTTGCGTCATTTATATTATCCAACCACATTGGATAAATGAAGAAAGGGATGAACGGAAAAATGACAAAGAAGTGTGGGCGCTCATTTGAAAGTTACAACAAGATCTAGTACATCTAATACATTTAGTTGGAAAAATGATTCGTTATAGTACAAATATCGCTTATACCTATGTAATAATTCACAATTGAAACAGAACATTCTTATGGAATTGCACACTCTCCCTTAGGAGGGTACTCACGATTTTTAAAAACTTACCATAGGATTAAGAAGCAGTTTTTTTTTATGGCCTTTAATAAGATATTCAAAAGTTTGTGGTAGAATGTTTGATTTGCAAACAGAAAAAGGTTGAAACAATTAAGACCCCGGGTCTATTACAACCTTTATCCATTCTAGGCCAACGTTCGGAAGAGGTTTCAATGGATTTTATCACACGTTTAACCAAGTCTGAGTAAAGAGTGTCATCATGGTGGTAGCTGACAAACTTACCAAGTATGCACACTTTTGTGCATTATCTCTTCCATTTAAAGCAAGTACAATTTCTACTACATTTATGGAAGCAATTCAAAAGCTACATGGAAACACAAAGATTATTGTAAGTGATAGAGATCCCATTCTCACTGGAAAATTTTGGACATAATTACTTTGTTGTCTTGGTACTCAGTTAGCTCATAGCTCATCTTATTATCCTCAATCTAATGGGAAAAATAAGACAGTAAACAAATGTTTGGAAGGATATATTTGTTGCTTTGTATCTGATAAACATACATAATGGCTCAAATGGTTTCCTCTGGCTGAATGGTGATATAACACTTCATTCCATACTGCAACAAAAATTACCCCATTTATGGCAGTTTATAGATATCATCCATCATCCATCACATCATATTTAGGATAAAATTATAAGGTTCAAGCAGTGGAATATCACATTGAACATCAACAAAATTTTCTCCAACTCTTAAAGGATAACCTCACTTTGGTGTAGAATAGAATGAAACAATAGTCAGATCAACATTGCAACAAAAGAAGTTTTGATGTAGGTGACTGCGTATTCCTACGGCTACAACCATATAATGGAATGTTCCTCAAACAAGCTAAGAAGGATAATAAATTATCAGCAAAGTATTATGGTCCATAGAAGGTGTTGCAAAATATTGGTACTATGGCATACAAATTGGAGCTTGATGAAACTTCTTGAGTGCACCTAGTTTTCCATGTTTCATGCTTAAAGAAGGTTATAGGTGACAAGCTCCCAATTCAAAAAATATCACTAGAACTTGACGAGGAAGGAAAATTCATATTGGAACCTGAAGCAGCCAGAGAAACAAGAACTCAACAGCTACAAAATAGATCAATTTCGGATTATCTCATCAAGTGGAAGAACTTACCCACTGAATATTCCACATGGGAGGATTAAAATTTAATACAAAAGCATCCAGAACTACCTAAGCGTTGAGGACACCACTTTTTTAAAGCAGAGGGGCATGTTAGGTCCTTAAACTACTAGTGATTTTCCCATTACTATTGTCATTGTAGCCCTTATTTTTACTGTTGTGCCCCTATTGTCCCCATATTGTTATTGTTGTGCCCTATAGAATCCCATTATTGTTATTATTGTGCCCTTATATTATTATTGTTATGTCGGCTTTGAGTATATTGTGACACCTTAGACTCCTATATATAGAAAGGAGGTTTTTTTATTTTTATCATCCAAGAATTTTTCATTTGTGTAATGTAAAGGAGGTATCCCCCTCGAAGATGCTAAATTTGATGTCGTTGATCTATCTTTTCTTTTATTTTGTGAGATGGTTACATAATAAAAACTATTTGAGCCCTTGTAATATCTTTCTCACTGACATCGAGGGCCTCCAATGGTCGAAGAAAAGAAATTCTAGGGAGCTACATATCATGTTAAACTATTGCTTGAAATAGCCTTTGAGTGACAAAGGAACAAGATGATGTATCATTTTTCCTAGATCCTTCAACAGATGATAGTAGCTGATGCATCTGCATCGAATTGTTACTTTGGAGGTACCACCCAATTTAACGTACACAATAATTTTGATATTTCTATATTTAAAGGTCAAATAGACATGAATGCTCTAGACAGCTGGTCTAGACAATTTTCTTTTAGTCCAAAATTTTCTCGACAAAGAAATAATTACCTTTGCACTTGTTAAGCTTGCCCCTATGTTAATGATTAGTGGTGAAATTACTATCAGAAAAGGGCCATGGAGGAATCTCGACTATTTGTAGTTTACCCATGTAGGACCCTTTTAGAGATGTTGTTAAGGAATAATTTTACCATGTTGGAAGCTATGAAGGCTAGTGCATGAGATGGACCACACTATTATAGGAAAGGGACCCAATAGTGGTAGATTTCACAAATATATTTCATACATTCCACACCAAGATGGGTAGCAAAGACTATGAGCGACATTTTATGCTCAAGTACCATGGATGTATGCACAACTACATCTACATATAAATAGAGTTCTTATACATGTCCTCGCTTGGAGAAGCATACCAATATTCTATAAAAATTGAGTAGAAATTAAATCATAAGAAGTGAGACTTTGGATATGTTAACCCTTCACAACATAAGTAGGGAAATGACATCACCAAACCATAGAAAAAAAGATAGATCTAGGCATAACAAATGCAATACAACCCATTTAAGCTTCAAATAAAGAATAGTGCTAGGAAGATGAAAAAATATATGAGAAACTGACACAATTTCTAAAAGGCCCCACTCATAATAGTAATGAATGACATAGGAAGCAATCGTTCTTGGTTGAGCTAAAAGCTTCATAATAATATGAAATTTCCTACTATGAAACAAACATAGATAAGGGGAATAAAATCATTGATGCCTAACCCAAAGTCAACATTGCCACCACCAAGGTCCAATAAAGTTAGCTTGAAGATGCAAAGGAAAGTGAACACACATTCCACTCACAAATGTGGGTGAACAATGCTCCATTGTGTTTCATTTTCAATAGCAGGAGTAAAAGAGACCTCACCTCAACAAAGGTTGTTAAGCAGTTTGTACTACCAAAAACACCACACTTGCAGTAATACACCATTGGGTGGCTCCACCAAGGGTGAGATATCAATGTGAATCAAGAATTTTTCCTTCCCTACAACTGTTATGTAAACAAAATAGAAGAAAAGATAGATCAACAACTTCAAAATCAACCTCCTTTACATTACAGAAATGAACAATTCTTATATGATACAAATGAAAAAACCTACTTTATATATATAGGATTCTAAGGGGTGACAATATAATCAAAGTCTACATAACAATAATATTATAAGGGCACAATAATAACATTAGTGGGCTTCTATGGGGCACAATAATAACAATATGGGGACAAGAGAGGCACAATAATAATAATAATAAAGGCTACAATGAAAATGGTAATGGGGGAATCACTAGTATTTTAGGGACCTAACATGCTTCTCTCCTTAAAAAAAGTGATGTCCTCAACACTTGAGTAGTTTTGGATGTTTCTATATAAAATTCTCATCCTCCCATGTGGAATCTTCAGCGGGTAAGTTCTTCCACTTGATGAGATACTCCCAAATTGATTGATTTCGTAGTCATTGAGTTCTTGATTCTATGACTGCTTCAGGCTCCAATATGATTTTTCCTTCCTTGTCAAGTTCTAGTGATTGCTCGAATTGGGAGCATGTCACATATAACCACTTTATGCATGAAACATAGAAAAATGGGTGCATTTGGGAAGCTCTAGGAAGCTCCAATTTGTATGCCATAGTACCAATATTTTGCAACACCTTGTACTGACCATAATAATTTGGTGATAATTTATTATCCTTCTTATCTTGGTTGAGGGACATTTGTTTATATGGTTGTAGCTGTAAGAATACCCAGTGACCTACATCAAAACTTCTTTTACTGTGACTTTGATCTTCTTGTTGTTTCATTCTATTTTGTACCAAAGTGAGGTTATCTTTTAAGAGTTGGAGAACTTGTTGTTGATGCTTGATGTGATCTTCCACTACTTGAACCTTAGAACTTTCTCTTAAATATTATGTGATTGATGGTGGATGATTTCCATAAAGTGCCATTAATGGGGTCATTTTTGTTGTAGTATGGAAGGAAGTGTTATACCACCGTTCAGCCAAAGGAAACCATTTGACCCATTGTGTATGTTTATCAGATACAAAGCAATGAAGATATCGTTCCAAACATTTGATTGCTATCTCAGTTTTCCAATCAGATTGAGGATGATAAGATGAGCTATAATGTAACTAAGTACCAAGACAAGAAAATAATTATGTCCAAAAATTTCTAGTGAAAATGGGATCTCTTTCGCTAACAATAATCTTTCGGTTTCCATGTAGCTTTTGAATTGTTTCCATAAATGCAGTAGAAACTGTATTGACTTTAAATGGATGAGATAATGCAGAAAAGTGTGCATCCCTGGTAGGTTTATCAACTACCACCATGATGACATGTTTTCCTTCAGACTTGGGTAAAACTGTGATAAAATCCATTAAAACCTCCTCCCAACATTGGATTGGAACGAATAAAGGTTGTAATAGACCTGGGGTCTTAATTGTTTCAACTTTATTTTGTTTGAAAACCAAATATTCCACAACAAACTTTTGAATATCGGATTTAAGGTCATCCCAAAAGAATTCCTTCTTAACCTTGTTGTAAGTTTTTAAAAATCCCGAGTTCCCTCCTAAGGGAGAGGTGTGCAATTCCATAGGAATATTTTATTTGAGTTTGGAATTCTTACATAGGTATAAGAAAACTTTTTTCCCATAACGAATCATTTTCCTAGCTAAATTTATCAAATGTATTGGGATCTTGTTGTAACTTTTGAATGAGTGCCCACACTTCTTTGTAATTCTTCCATTCATCCCTTGCTTCGTTTATCCAATCTAGTTGGATAACAGAAATGGTGCAAAGAAATGCTTCCACATCCAAATCCTTTCTTGAGCGTGCATCTACGAGAACATTTTGCTTCCCTTTTTTGTAGATGATTTCAAAGTCATAACTCAACATCTTAGTGACCCATTTTTTATTCTCTTTTGAAGATAATCTTTGTTCTAAAAAGTATTTAGGACTATCATGATCCATTTTTACCTTGAAGTGTCTTCCCATTAGGTATGGTTTCCATTTCTTAAGTGCATGTAGTATTGCCAGCATTTCCTTCTCATAAATATCTTTTTTCAATTACTTTTCTTTGATTGGACGACTTTCGAAGGAAATGGATCTTTCTAATTGCATTAAAACAACACCAATTCCATTTCCTGAGGCATCACATTCCACAATAAATATTTTTGTGAAGTCCAACGTAACTAAGGTTGGTTCTTGGCACGTTGCCACTTTAAGATGTTCAAAGGCCTTTGTTGCTTCTTGAGTGCATGAAAATCCATATTTCTTCAATAATGTTGTTAGAGGTGCTGCTATTCTCCCATAATTCTTGACAAACTTGGGATAATACCATGTCAAACCCAGGAATCCTCGTAGATTCTTTATGGATGTGGGGATTTTCCATTCCTTAATGGCTTTAATTTTACTAGGGTCTACCTTAACACCTTCAGGAGATACAATATGACCCAAATATTCCACGTCTTGCACTCCAAAGAAACATTTGGAGCTGTTTGCATACAATTATTTATCCTCCAAAAGTTTGAGAACTCTGTCAACATTTTAAACATAATCCTTCCAAGAATTGTTGTAGATTAGTATATCATCAAAAAAATACTAACACAAATTTTCTAAGGAAGGGTTTGAAAATGGAATTCATCAAAACATGAAATGTAGAAGGTGAATTGGTAAGGCCAAGAGGCATGACCAAAAATTCATAGTGACCCTCATGAGTTTTAAATCTTGTTTTCAGAATGTCTTCAATCTTCATTATGATCTGATGATATCTTGAATGAAGATCCAACTTGGTGAAGCAAATTGATCCATGAAATTCATCCAATAATTCATCAATGATAGGAATGGAAAATTTATCTTTAATAATGATATTTCAGAGCTCCCTATAGTCGAGACACATGTTCCATGATCCATCCATCTTGTGCACCAATACTACTGGAGTAGAGAAAGAACTTTGAGCAGGCTGAATTATACAAGACTGTAACATTTTTGCAACCATACATTCAATTTCACTCTTTTGGGCATAGGGATGTTTGTAAGGCTTGATGTTTGGAGGAAAAAAATCATGGAATCAAATGAATAGCATGATCATGATCATGAATAGGTGGGAGGCATTTGGGAGTCTCAAATGCCTTGGAATTATTGTCCAAGGCATTTTGGAGATCTGGAGAAATAGATGGTTTTGATGTGGGAACCTCTAGTTAACATAATTGTGCAATTACGCCTCACTGTTATTTCTTTATAAGATTTGTCATTCTGTTAGAGCTGATTATCTTTCCTAGCTTCCCTATGACACCCCTTAATTCGACTTCCTTTCCTTCTCAAAAAAAATTCATGAAAATTTCTTGAAAATTAAAAGCCATTGTACCTAAGGATTGTAGCCATTGGACTCCTAGTACAGCATTAGCACAACCCATTGGAATGAAAAGCATTAGGCTATTCAATACATATTCTCCCATGGATAGTTTCATATTATGGTAATTTCCATAGAAATTTATGGTTTCTCAACTTGCAATCATCACTTGAAACTATGGTGCTAGATATAGGAAGAGATTCAATTCCTTGGCTATCTGACAATGAATAAAATTATGGGTATTTCCTGAATGAGTCAACACTATTACCTTTTTCTTCTTGATATGTCCTTATATGTTGATAGTTTGAGGAGTGATAATTCTAGCCAATGCATTACAAAATATGGTCGGATTCATTTCTTCTTTCTCTAGGGTTTGTTCCTGGTGTATATCATCTTCTTTTGATGTTTCTTGTTCCTTTTCCTCATCCCCTTCACAATCTAGGTAAAATAATTGCTTCTCAGCACACTTATGACCTTTAGTGTATTTTCTATCACAACTGTAACAAAGCCCTTTTGCTCTTTATTCTTCGAATTTTTGTGGTGTCAACCATGTAGGTTGTAGAAGGCTAGGGGAAATAACACTTCCATCTTTATACTTGTGAGTGGTAGGCTTCCTTGTTGCAATACTTTTGCTTTCCATTTTTCTTGCCAACCTAAATGCCTTATAAAATGAATCAGCTTCCCAAAGGTGAACCTCATGTTTTATGTTATCCTTTAAAGACCCTATGAACACATCAATCCTACGCTCATCTAGAATATCTTTTACCCTTATATTCAATTTTTGGAAGTCCTCAATGTGATCCATCATTGAAACCTTTTGTTTGATATTTATCAGTTGTCTAAAAACGATGTTTCTTTTTATATCATCATAATGTTCTATCATTTCTTCCATAAAAATTGCCCAAGTGACAATTTATTTACAAGAACGAAGGCATCGATACCATACAAAATGATTTGGTTCCAAATACAAATTTGCAATGCATACCTTCTATGTGTTTTACACTTTATGGAGATCAAAATATTGCTCCAGCTATAGTATCCATGTTAAAGGATCCTTGCCATCAAACTTCCTCATATAGATATTTGGAACATGGTGGGTCTTCAATCCAACCTTAGAGTGTATTAAATCATGATTAACATTTCTTTTGTTCTTAACATGAGTTTCCTTTACTACCCTTTTACCATTAGTAGGTATTTCTTGTAGCAACTTTGTCAAATCTGTCTTCAAATATTCCATGTTGCCTTTAAGTTTTTCTTCTCTACCATCCATCTTAGCTTCCACGCCTTTATTTCAACCATCCATATTAGCTTCTACTCCTTTCTATAAGCCATCCATCTTAGCTTCTGTTACATTTTGTGAGAGTGAATTTTGTTGCACCGGGTCTCGTAATTTTTGTACATCATGTTGCATTTGTTCGTCTTCTTCATGAGTCATCCTAGAGAATTCAAGTTTATTACTAGGTGTTTCCATTTTCTTTCTTAGGGTCATCAATTAATGATAATTATGCTTCACTATGCCCTTTGAATTCCTTCAAACTAATGTTTCAAACCAAACTTATGCAAAATTTTAAAAAACTACACACAATTTTTCACTTTGTAGGAGCTCGATATTGAATATATTGTATCTTTGTAATTTAAAATCTCTAAGGTATAAAATTGCATCCTTTGGTATCCCTCTGAGTCTTCTTTCCAACCCTGCAAGTCTGATCAAGATTGGATTCTCCAAGGAATATTTATGCCAAATCGCCCATGATGACTTGATTATAGACTAGTTCATTCGAGTTAACTTGTACAATTTTCCACATGTCAATGTTGCGACCTTAGGACCTAAAAATGATGCACAGAAAACTGCATGTTATTCTCTTTCTGTAACGTTTTACGAAATTTCAATGTGATGATCAGAGAGAAAGTTATGACAATTTTCCCTAGGTCACCTATTTGAGATATAATTTTGGAGTCTACAAAAATCCGAAAGTTCATGGATCCTATCTTTGAAACTATAGATATAAAAGATCTGAAATCCAGACGTGAGGTTCATCACAACTTTAGCTCAAATGGGTTTTACATTTAGCTTCTGAAATGTCGCAAAAACAAAGTTATAGCGAAACTTCCACGATGTCCTATTTGGAGTAACGAAACCCAAGGATCTAAAGCCTCTGATACCAAATGTTATGTAACCAACTCACAAAATAGAAGAAATAATAAATAAAAGACTTCAAATTAGCCTCTGCGAGGGGCAAAACTCCTTTACATTACAAAAACGACAAATTATTGAACAATGCAAATGAAAAAACCTCTTTTCAGTATATAGGAGTCTAAGGGGTCACAATATAATCAAAGTCGACATAACAATAATAATATAAGGCACAACAATAACAATAGTGGGATTTTATGAGACAATAATAGGAGTATGGAGACAATAGGGGAACAATAATAAAAATAAGGTCTACAATGAAAATAGTAATGGCAGAATCAATATTATTATAGAGACCTAACGACAACATCAAGACTGTCATGGATGAGGTAGTGTGTGATGTTTCTTCCCTTCAAGTTTGTGGTGTTATATTAGGCTAACCATATTTGTGGAAGAAACATGGTATGAATGAGCCTAGACCTCATAGTGATATTATTACTTTGGGTAGAAATCTATACATAATACTAGAGGTAGGTCCACCTACTTCCATTTCATTTATCTATGTAAATTAATTTGGTAATATCATCTCCCGAGACACGGGCTAGGAAAATTGTCTTCCTCCTAATTCACCCTAACAGAAATGGAAATATTGTGGCCACATGCATGGCCTCCACACATGGCTCCTCCAACGAGTAGAATAAATTAAACAAGATCATGAAAGAGTATAGAGACATCTTCTCCTCACCCATAGGGGTACATTTACATTATCATGTAAAACATTCAATTAACCTGACCCTCAATGAAACACTACCCAATGTGCCAATCTAACATCGCTCTCTCCTCTAGAATGTTCGAATCAAATGATAGATTCTAGAGATACTAAAAAAATGGCACATTCGACTGAGCTCCACACCTTATGGGAACCCAATTGTACTTGTGGCGAATAGAGCTGAGACTTCATGACTCCACATTGATTATCATGACCTTAACAAACTAACAATTAGGAATCAATACCTAATTCCCCTGATGCATCAACTTCTTGACTAACTAAAGAGGGTAAATTATTTCAATAATATTAATTTGAAGTCCAACTACCACCAATTCTAAACAGAACCAACTGATGTGTGGAAGACTACTCTAAAGTCTAGGGAGAGTTGTTTCAGATTGTTGGTCATGCCTTTTGGTTTGAAAAATGCCCCAACAATTTTCATGAGGATGATGGATGATATATTGTAGCCTTTCACCAACTAATTACAGGCTGCATATATGGATGATATCCTCATCTTCAACAAGAGTTGGGAATAACAGTTGCAACATATTCAACAAGTCCACCACAGTGTTTGGTAGCATAATATATGTGTTAACTTAAAAAAATGATATTTTGGCATGGACAAGGTGCAACAACTAGGGTATATTATTGATGATAAAATAATGCATATGGATCGAATGAAGATCCAATTCATTTGAGAATGGCCAATCTCGATGACTAATAGAGCGTCACAACTTCTTGGGCCTTGATAAATTCTACCTAAGCCTCATGTTGGGGTTATTTTATATCACTTTGTCATTAAGTCAAGTAACCAAGGGTAGAGAAAACACAACTTTGTTTTGGTCTAAATCACAACAAAATACATTGAATGAGTAGAAGCACCACCTTTTCTCTACACTAATCCTCACCATACTAGACCCGCAACAACTATTTGAGATCAAGATAGGTGCTTCTGACTAGGCTATTGGTGTAGCACTAAATCAACAAGGACACCAATGACTTATCACAATTAAACACTCTTTGATACTATCCAGAGATACCCCATCGTGAAGGGGTATTTATTCCATTGTGAGAATCCTGCTAGAATTGGAAACATTTTATTCTGGGGAAGGAGACGATCATCCACATCGATTATATGCCTCTTCCATTTATGTAGACAGAAGGGAGGTTATAGAAATACTGTCATGAGAAATATTTCACATACCTATAAAAATTTCATTTAAGCATCAAATAGAGTAATGGTGGAACCAATCATGTTACATACTATCTTAGTCAACCCCTAGTTACAACGCTGACAACATGTCTCAACCATTTTGGGCATGAGACGTCTAGGTGGTCATAGTTATACAAAAATGACTTAGAATCTCTTACCGCATACCAATTGTTGATAGCACTAAATAAAGTTCCATATTTCTACCTCCATGATGCATTTCTATGCTACCTGGGATGCCTTTATGTTCCTTTAAGCAAGCATGCCTAGGTGATCTAGCAGGCACATTATAATCGAGTAGCAGGGCTATCTAGTGTGTAGAAAATAGTGATAGTACTACAAAATGGAATTTCAAAAATATGTTGGCAAGTATATCAAGTCCTGTGTCACATGTGCCATTGCCAAGTCAACTATTTAGAAGCAAGGCATGTACACCCCTCTTCATATTCCTATTCAACCATTGGAATCCAAGTTAATTGACTATATGTATGGCCTTCCTACTACCAACAATGGTAATATATGCTTGTTTATGGTCATTGATATATTTTCCAAGATGGCCATTGTAGCTACCTGTAAGAAGAGTATGATAGCATAATATAATACCAAGCTTTTATTTGAATGAGTATGGGTCCATTTTGGGATCGTGCAGACAATGATACTGGATTAGGATAGCAAGATAATAAGAACACTCTGGTTGTGTCTCTGGATAAGTATGGAAACCCATCTCACCAAATCAACAACCTTCCATCCCTAGACTGATGGCCAGGTAGAGGTTATCAATAGGATGATCATGCATATTTTATGCATGCACAACTCTAAGAATCCACATACATTTAATGGGAGTCTCCCATATATTCAACATAACTACAATAATGATCTTAGTAGCTCAACTGGCTACAAATCCTTTCAGGTGGGGATGGAATTTCAACCATTGGCCCCCAATGATGTCACACTACCTTTTAAAACTACACAAGATGAATTTGAACATGTTTAATTTGATCATCAAAAAGCTACTAATTTTATTAAATGAATTTAGCACATCCACCAGTAGGTCAATGATACCTTGGAGAAATTAAATGTTAAGTACAAACAGTTCCATTATCAACACCAAGTGCCACATATGTTTCAAGTGGGAGACAAGGTTTTGTTACATTTGCGAAAGGAGTGCATTGCATGGGTCCATCAAAATATTTAGCGACTCCACCATGCACCACAAATCATCAATAGGGATGTGTGTGACAACACTTCCGAAATAGGTATCTCCCCTTCCTTAGCCTACACCCATTGTTCAATGTGGACTTCCTTTAGCCATACTATGCACCATTATTAGACACATAAAATATCGTAGTGTAGTTGACATCAATTGATCTCAACTCATATTTCATTCAATAGGATACAATTAATTATATAATGTACACACATCTTAACAAAACTCACCAACATAGGATCCAACTATATGAGGTTGTTAAAGCAGGCTAGGTTCTACACAAAGATAAGTTACACCCCAAAGAACCAAGTTCAACACAAGGTTACCCATCTAATGGAGGCAAACAATGCAATGGATACAATTTATTCATAAAGGAGGAGGACAGATATAGGTGGACATTTTTTTCCAGCCACCAATTCCTCCTGGATCACAACAGAGTTTCCTATTTTAGTATTATTATATTTTTTTTAGTTTTTAGGTTCTACACTTATGGAGCAATTTTAAGGCTGTAAATGTTTTTTTAGGAAATGGGCCACCAAATGCAGTCCAAATTTGTAATCCTTGGATAAAGATTTCCAATGGGATATTGTGTGCACCAAACAAAGATCATATTCAAAAGTTACAACACTCAGAGCTTGAAATTCCAACTTACCCCATCACGGCCTATAAGCCTTTGGCACTTCATCTCCAAGTCTCCAAGTCTTAGTTATTACAATGTTTAGGGTTTTCCTTATTGATTCTTCACGCTATAAAATATGCATAGTGTCATTATAATATAGTTCACGAAGGTGCATAACCTTCACATATCTTCTTAGAGATAAGCTACCACAATTGAAGCTAGCTTGCTTTCATTTTAATTGCATATAATTGTCAGCATTTTCCATTATTTAATGGAAGTCATGTTTTGATGTGTCTATATATTTTGAGTTTGTAATAATATTTCATTTCATTTCCTTCATAAAATTGGATTAACTTACTACATGAAGCGAGTCTCTGCCAACTTTCTCTCCATACCTCAAGACCCAAGAAATATTGTAATTCACCAAGGTATTTGATTTCAAACACATTTGACATTTTTCATTTAACTTCATCAGTTAACCTAGAGAAATTTCTAGTTATTATAAGATCATCAACATACAAAGAAATCATAATAACATCCCCCTTTTTCTCTAACTTTGTATACATATTAGGGTAACTTTTTCTTTTGAAGAAAGAAAAAATCAGTCTTCACATACCAACATCTTGATTCATGTTTTAATCCATATCATGCTTTCTTTACTTTGCAAGCAAGGTGCTCTTGGCCCTTTTTAACAAACCTTTTTGGCTTAACATGATATAATTCTTCTTTTAGTTCCCCATTCAAGAAGGTATACTTAACATCTAGCTAATGTTGTTTTAATTTATGTTTTGTAGCTAAAGAATCATTAATCTAATTGTATTTAATGAAATTATTAGTGCAAAAGTTTATTCCAAATAAATTAACTATTTTTATGAGTATACATTTGAAACTAACATATTGTTATATGTATCAACATTTCCATCAACTTCACATTTAAGTTTTAACGACCATTTGGATCATATGGGTACTTTATTCTTAGGAAATTTTGTTAACTCAAAAGTATCATTTTTCATTATAGACACATATTCTTCCTTCATTGCATCTCTCCACTCATTATGTTCATTAGCCTCTTTGATGTTGAAAATTTCTATGGAATTCATTACTTTCCTCATTAAGGAATAATCTTTAAATCTTACTAGTGGTTGATTTTGAGGAGATGACCTTCTTGGTGATTTATTACTTTCATTTCCTTTCATGTTCTGTGGTCAATTATCTCTTCCTCTTGGTGTTTTGTGTCTTTCAGACGTGTCCATGTCATTGAATTCTTAATCCTCTTTCTATTCCTATTCATCATCTGCTTCTTCTTTGACATCATTATACTCATAAGGAATATGACATGAACCATACTTATCCTCATTGTGGCCTCCATATAGAAGCTTATGAAATACTACATCTCTGCTTTGGAATTTTTTATGAGTGTAGGGATCAAACAACTTATAAGATTTATGATGAGAGAAATAGCCTATGAAAATAGACTTTTAGCTTTTTCATCAATTTTACTCCTAATTCTTTCCAAACATGACATATTATTTATTAAAAATAATTATTAGATAGCTTACTATTGGTTGACAACCATAAAGTTCTTTGAAATGATTCTTATGATCTAAACTTTTAGTTGTACTTTTATTTTTCAAGTAAATGACAATGTTACCAACTTCAACCCACAAATAATTGGTAATGTTTTTACCTTTTAACATGTTCCGAGCATATTCTACTAGGTTTATGTTCTTCCTTTAACTACTCTCTACTGTGGAGTATATAGTACTATGCATTGTTGTACAATTCCATGGGATTTGTACTACTCAATGATTTGTTTGAAATATATTGTCTGCCTTCATCTGATAAGAGGATCTTGATATATTTTACTATTTTATTTTCAACTATATTTTTGAACTCTTAAAATATTCAAATACATTACTCTCATTTCTCATGAGTGATACTCATCTATATTTTATACAATCATTAATACATATCAAGAAATTATCTGCTCCACTTGACCATCTAGTCTACATAGGACTACATACATGTATAGGCACAAGTTCTAGGATTTATCTCTCTGTTTTATCTATATGAGTGGGGAACTCTTCACTATGCATCTTCCCTAATACACACCCTTCACATGAATAGTATTCATTATAAAGTATTGGAAGCACTTCTACCATTCCTCATTTTCTAAGTATTAAAATATCATGATAATTAATGTGGTCATAAGTTTGATGACAAAGAGAAATTGTTGTCATGGTCATGGATGCCAATTCTTGATAGTCTTTGGTTATTACATTGAGCTTATATAAAACTCCAATTCTAACTCATAGTTCTATGACCTTGAAGTGACCCTACATATCTTTGATAACACAATGTGAATTTACAAATTCTACCTTCAAACCCTCACCTGTTATACTAGAAACCAACTTTAGATTCTTCTTAATACCAAACATATACATCACATTGTGAATTAGTTTAACATGATCTTTAGGTAATATCATTGATACATATCCATACACTTTAACTTGTGTGAATGATCTTCTCGAGGATATATATTCACACCATAATTAGTTTCATGAAATTTCTCAAACCATTCCCTATTATAAGACATATTGATAGAGGCTCCAGAGTCAACAAACCAAGTATTTGGATCATTTATTTGATAAAATAGTGCAACATAGGTAACAAATAATATAAATAATGATATAAATATTTTGATTGGGAAACATTCATTATTTCTCCTCTATAAACTAAATTACCAGTGTGCCTCTTATTTTTATGTCTATATTCACGGTATTTAGTTTTTGTGTATTTTCAGGTGTAGTATCCAAACTTGACACAAGAATGATATTTATTATTAACCTTTGGAAATTTCATACCTGGTTGTGATGTTAAAAATGGTGGCAAACAAAATAATGGATTTCCATGGGGTGGCTTCCCCCCTTTATTACCTTACCATAAATAATGGGTGTTCGTGCTACCTTTCCAATTAGTAGGTAAACAAGTGGACTGTCCCATGTAACCAAAAATATTATTCTAGTTTATCGCTTCGAAGGTGGCGATCTGTCTTTCATACCAACTTAAGCTATTCAATTCATCATTTTACAACTTGTCGCTTGCACTTGCATTCGATCTTTTATTTACGTATATTATTATTGTCAGACATGTTATGGTTTTGGAAACAAATTTAATTATGGATCTGTATTATTTCCAGAGATGCACCGAATTATCTAGAGGGACGACTTATACTTATATAAGTCACCATCAAGCTAACATGTGGATTTAAATTCAGGTATGAACTCAATCCTACTCTCTACGTTTCAAATGATGAGCTAGGATCCATGCTCCAGTCTATGTTTCCCTGTCTAAAATAATTCCCAATATTCAAGATACAGATAATGGAAACATGAACAATCTTGTTTCCCTTGTATTCCTTTTAATGATTTAGAAATTTTTACATTCACGACAACTTATTAATTCAAATCCCTTATAATTTGAAATTAACCTCTTTAATTATTGGGGAAAATCGAATAATAGTTCATTTAACAATAATAGGAGTGATAAGAGTATTAGTTTACTTACAATCCAATTCTTTAATACTTATAAAAAAATAATTACCAACAATCCTTACTTAACTAAATTCGTTCTTTTGCTCATCTCATTTTTACATTAAATGGAATGCGTCTCACATTCATGTAGTGTATGTTTTTCTTGTTTAATTCTTATGCTTTCGTCTATTATTACTAAATCTATAAGTTATATTATACGCCACAGGGTAGTACTTTATATATATGCACCTAGAAAACTATCAATACTTACATATTTCGTTTTAATTCCTATTAAAGGAAGATTGTCATCGAACTTATATACTCTCATGCATAAAGAAATTCATGTATGATTATGGAAATTAAATAGTCTATTTCCCATACAAGTACACTGATAATTTCATACAATCATCAATCGCATATTAGAGAGTATATACATACTCTGAATTCATAATTGAATCATATATATATAACACTTTTTTGTAATTAATGTACATCTACATATCAATGATCACTCAGTAGCCACAACAAAACATTACGGGGAATACATATCAATTATCATTTAATGTTAATACATGAGCATAACCATATCTCTACCTGTAATCACTACTTAAGGGAATTCTCAGCGACCGAGCACGTTCGTCCCGACCATGGACTATCTCTACAAGGCCCCCGAGCTAAGATTTTATTCCCTCATGAAATCCATTACACTTAGTTCCTAAGTGGTTTCTTTTATAGATATTTTCCTAAAATATTTTCAAGTAGAATCTTGGTTTAAGGTGTGACCACCTTTTGCTTAGGCCTTCTTGTTTTGGTTTTTTCAGAAAACATTGTTTTCTTTTTATTTAAAGCATGCCTTTCTCTCCCGATTTTCTTTTTTCTAACCCATTTAGTATGTCTCTCCAACTAAGTGTTTAACATAATATTTCTCTCCCATTATTTTAATTATTTTCTCTTGAGGACTTTAGGAGAGTTTTAGGAAAAGTCTATCATCTAGACTTAACCACCGATAGATTTTCATAAGATGGAAAGAAGTCTTCTAAAAGTCTATTGCTTTTTCCTGAATAGCCCAGACAATGTCTTTATTAATTTAATAATAAAATAAAATATTATATCATCACATTATTCCAATCATGGCTCCATATCCATTCAAACTAATAATTGTTCGATGCGTATAATTATTTTGTATTTAGAAAGCAAAAGTTAGGGTTATTACACTATACCTAAAACATTGAATGTGTTAGTGCTAAAACACTTCGTAGATATGAAAAGAAATAAATTCATAGAAGTTATCTCCACATATCAAAATGCTAGGTAGATTTCAACCACATCTATTATTAGTCCTTGCCTTGCTAGGTACTATAGCAATTGCCTCACGTCAAAGTTCGTTAACTTTAAATAATTTTCAATGTTTATTTCAATTTTAACCAAAATTTTGGAGAAAATGCTTAATATTCTTATTTTCCTGTAAATTGAAAAATCATTTTCTATTTTTTTGGTAACCTTATTTTTTATTTTTTATTGGTTGAGTGAGCACCGATGGGACATAATTCCCCTGCTAGAGGGTGTTTTATTTTTTGTATTTCTCAGTGCCTCACAAGTGATTTTATAATAAAAAAGGCTAATTTCATGAGTGGAGATTTCATCAATGAGTGCTCTCACATTGACAATGACAATGATATTTTTATAATACTACAATTGCCAACAATCACATACCTGACATAGTTAAAGATCCTTTACATGGACAAGGTTGGTGGGGGATAAATGAATCTCCAATTCATTTTGTGGAATGTGGAGGAATTTCCATGCATGCTCTTTATAATACACCACCAAGATATTGGGAGCATAATGTCATGAATTGGCTCCTTTCACTAACATAGGATTGGATTACAATTTTGGTTTAACAAGTTTTTGACATGAACACAGGAAGAGTGATTAATACAAAAATTTCTCCACAATATTTTCAAATGATTAGAACAATTTGATTTCTTAAAAGGAATAAAAGTTTTTTTTTTTTTTTTTTGTCTAAACTGTAAATTTGGGCTCCATTAGGTTCGATATTGTGATTAGTAATTCAATTAAATTTGTGTTGAGCTTTCATTGCGCAAAAAGATCCACACAAGGAAATATCCAAAAACTAATTATCTACAAACAAAGACCCTCCACTGCACAAGTTACTGAATGGGCTAATGTTTGGAAGAGAATTTTCAATCACATTGTTAATATTAAAAAAATTATTTCATTATTTTGAAATGATAAAATAGAGCTTGTGTTAGCTCTGGCCCAGTCAAAGACATAATTGTTTGAGTTTGGCATTATTGCTACCTCAATATGGTTGGATAGTATGATGTGATTTCTGCAAGCTGGAAGGAAAATAAATTTCTTCTAATATTAGATTATTTGGAAATCAATTTCTTCTAATATTAGATTATTTGCATTGACCATTATGTCTACAAGAAGAGGTGGGGATACCAATGGAGGATAAAAATGTTAGCAAATTCTTAATCTCTGCTGAAAGAATAGATGT
Source organism: Pinus taeda (assembly GCA_000404065.3). Classification (NCBI taxonomy): domain Eukaryota; kingdom Viridiplantae; phylum Streptophyta; class Pinopsida; order Pinales; family Pinaceae; genus Pinus; species Pinus taeda. The sequence goes on along the minus strand of APFE031232042.1, from coordinate 109,116 downwards.
AAAAAAACCCAATGCCAACATCATGGTGGGAACCTTTGATAAAACAATTATGCTAATTGCTACAATATTTTCCTCTTCCATCCCCTATGCACATACCTAACTCTAAAATCTAAAAGAAGTCGACTCGAAACTCTTGTGGCAATTGTTAATTTGTAACTAAATCAATTGTGGATCAACTGGTAGAAACTGCGTACGTAGTTTTATTTTTGGTCCTCAAAACAAACCCAGGTAGCATTACATAAAATGGGATGGAATTTTTTTTGGTATTTTAACTAGAGTGATAAAAATGTGTCCCCGAAAGAGTTTTGCATGATGATAATTTTTCATTACTTTGTTATTAAGCCAAGATGCTCATTCTATAGCCCAGTCTGAAGGCGATGTGTAGGTATGTCCGTGCCTCTTAAAATAAAAATAAAGTATTGTCTAAATAGAAAACCAATATTGGCTATAATAAAAAGGGGAAAAATATACTATGCATATATATAACCTAATATAATATTATGTAAAGTAATTATAAAAAAAACAATGGCAACTAAGATATTTTAAATCTTGTACTTCATATATAATATATATATATATATATATATATATATATATATATATATATATTGTGTAAAAGGAAAAGAAAATATTCTAATTTTGTAAAGAATAAAATATCCAATATGGGTTATGACTAAAATATTTTAATATGAATTAATATTGATATATATTTAAAAATATATTAATAACATGAAAACACGTTTAATGTGTGTTGATAAAATAACTCAATACACATGTCATATAATCTCTATAACATTCAAAAATACAATTTCAACAATTAAAAATTATGCATTATTTTTTTCACTCTAAAATAAGTTTGCACTTGGAGAAATTTGATCCCTCTTGGCTCATGGTAGATCCTTGGTTAAGATGGATCTATGTATTCGGGGGTTGCGAATCAAGTTTTACTCTCTAAATATGCAGTGGTCACTCACTTCTATAAGAGAAGGATTGGTTTTGGTTTTCCCACTTATATAAATAATAAACATTTTTTCTTGGTATGGCCCTTATCCATATCATTCGCTTGACTTAAATAAAAAACATGTTGAACCACCTCAAGAACATCCAACTAGAAGAAATGCATTTGATCTCCTAGCTTACTCAATAAATAAGGGGAATGGATCACCCATTATTTTATATAAAGTGAAGCAAGACAAAAGCATTTATCGAGTTATAAATACGTATACAATAAGCACAATATTTAATACCTTCAACAATTAAAAATTATGCATTATTTTTTTCACTCTAAAATAAGTTTGCACCTGGAGAAATTTGATCCCTCTTGGCTCATGGTAGATCCTTGGTTAAGATGGATCTATGTATTCGGGGGTTGCGAATCAAATTTTACTATCTAAATATGCAGTGGTCACTCGCTTCTATAAAAGAAGGACTGATTTTGGTTTTCCCACTTATATAAATAATAAACACTTTTTCTTGGTATGAACCTTATCCATATCATTCGCTTGACTTAAATAAAAAGCATGTTGAACCACTTCAAGAACATCCAACTTGAAGAAATGCATTTGATCCCCTAGCCTACTCAATAAATAAGGGGAAGGGATCACCCATTATTTTATAGAAAAGTGAAGCAAGACAAAAGCATTTATCGACTTATAAATACGTATACGATAAGCACAATATTTAATACCTTCACTATATCTAAATCTAATGAGTGATTAGGATTATTTTGTAATGAGTCAAATAAAGAGGGAAAAACGAAAAACATGGATTAATCTAGCTAGTGATGAAAATATGTATTATGATAATGATTCCTCCCATATGGCATGTACTCATCATGGTTTATGATTAAAAAACTATTTATATTTTTTATTTATTTATTTTCACTTGTTCAGGAGTGTTGAGCTCCACACAGTGAATTAGTTTTTTCTGTGGCACGCAATACAAAGAATTAGTTCATTTTGTGGAGATCCACACTCTGACACAAGGAGAATTTGTGTCATGTCATTTTTGAACTAAACACTAAAAAGTGAACCCAACTGAACATAAAAGTTAAATGATGACATGTCCCAAGGTAACTCCAAGCTAACATGTCTCAAGGTAACTCCAAGCTAACCATGGCTATCTTGATGATCGAAATTTGTCCACCACTAAAGTCTTGGTCTAAAACTCTTCCAAAGTAACCACATTTGGTTAAATGATGACATGTCCCAAGGTAACTCCAAGCTAACCATGGCTATCTTGATGACCGAAATTTGTCCACCACTAAAGTCTTGGTCTAAAACTCTTCCAAAGTAACCACTTTTCGATCATTGTACTATAATTACACTTATATTTATTCTAATGTGTGGATCAATGAATTGTGTACAAATATGTACACGTTAATTTAGAATTTGTTTCGGAGCACCGTGCCCATACTTCTACTTTTAAAAGTCCCCTCAAATACTCAACACATAGCGTGTAAGGCTCTCACTTTCCCATATTATTGATGTTTGTGTGGCAAATACCTCAAAATACCAATTTCTCTTTTCTCGGATCTACTAATTTTGAACACTAAAGAATAGATATGCACTTTAAGAACAACATGAATTGCAAATCGGAAACACGTGTAAAGAGATCATAGCCCCCATTCATTATAATCTTTGAAATATTCCATTCTTGCTCAAGTATGTCTCTAAACACATTATTTTATGGGTGGAGGTGCTTGATGGAGGGTTTTTTTCATAAGTAAGTTTACCTTGTTATGGGTCTAAAGGATATCAAGTTAAAAGAAAACCATCATAGGGTTACATGGTTGGAAAAATCCTCCAAATGTTACGAAGAATAGAAATATCTACTTATACTCTCCCAAACACTTCACTTGAAGCTCCCCAACTCAAATGCTTCCTCTCCCTTTCGTCGAGCGACATGACCAAGTGTTGGAAACGTGGATAGGAGAAGGATTGGTTAAAAGAAAAGAGAGAAAAATAATAAATATATCATTTTCATAGTGCATGAAGAATATTGCTTCTCCTTTTAACATTTATGGTGACGTGAACATTTTTTCTTCACACCACTAAAAATCTTGTGCATAATTCATTGTGCAAAAGTTTATGGGGGTGAAAGACCTCTTCACAATGAACTTCCAAGTTCCACATAATGGACTTCTTTGATTTCTAGGAACCATCACCAAAGAATTCCATTCCACAAAAGTCCTTGTGTGGAGGTCCTTTTGATAATCAATTTTTGCACAAGGGCCTCTACATAATAAACTTTCACACAATGTTTTTAAATTGGCGCGGCAGAGGGGAAATTTAGTGACAATGATTTGGGTGATAGTTTCGAAAGTTTTAAGAATTTATTAGTATTACTACTATCTATTACGAGATATTTTAATATCGAAGACGTTGTTATTCTAACATTGCATGCATTGCATATTGAAATCCTTAGTTAGGTTTATAAAGAACTTCATTCAATGTAAATGACTAATACTTCAATTTTGTGTCATAGTGTGAACCCCCCACTTGATTCTTGGAAGAAACAAGGTAGATATGTTGTTCTTAATTTTGAAACACTTACACCAAATCGACACTGTTATGAAATTGTTCTAAGCTTGTTCATCAATTGCCATGTTTTATCACCAGGGTAATAGGTACCAAATAAATTTTTGTTCAACTATGAGACTTACATAACAACATAATAGTATGTATGCCACCATTGACATATGTGAAGTTCTATTAAATCATTTTTGGTATCTGAAACATGCCTCCTATTACATTTCAAATATCATGCATAAATATCACGGTTTACAAAATTCATGGGTTAATATGATGGACAAATATAATAAATTATGGCATGGGTGAGTATCATAATTATGATGGAAAAATTGAAATCTTCGTGTGTTTATAATCTCACTTTAATATTATGATTTATTTTATTTATTACCATGCATTATCAATGATTTTAATAAACATTGATAGAAAAATAATTATTAATTGTCGTAATTATTTTCCATATATATCAATCCTCCTACCTTGAGAAGAAATGGTCACCATTATGTAATGTTCCCTCTATGAAATCATTTCTTGAATAGGAGCATAAATGTGGGTTTATGGATGACCCAAAACGAAGTTCTTGAATACAATGGTTTTATGTGGTTGAACCATAATTTTGGTTTATGGACAACCCTTAACCATGATGACTGAAGATACTACGATAGAGATATCATGTAATTCTTGGGGAAAAATGTGATGTTGATAGTGTGCGGCCTAGAAAATGGACTTTGGTGGCAACGATTTTGTGTGTTTGACCCATAAGCAAGATGAAAAAGGTTATGAGGATAGAGATGCTCTGTAAATCTTATGGGCCACTTGTGTAGCTGACAATGTGTGGCCTAGCAAAGGGATTTCAGTGCCAAGGGTTTTCTGTGGTTGACCCATAACCGTGTTGATATAGTTCACTTTTCGATCTTCTTGTTGGATATCGGGTGACTTATCTTTGTAAATTCTCACCAAATGGTGAGATGTTGTAAACGATTTCCTTATCTCACTCCTCTGCCATGTAAGTTATTCCTAAAGAAATAGTTTTACAGGATCTCCTACTATATCGTTTTTCATTTTCTCTTCCATGTGAGGTTGTTGGGTTCAATAATGATGGTCTTGCAAAGGTTGCAATAGTTCAATTCCAAGCTCCCGGTACCTGGACTTTGTTGGGGAAATGTGCAAAAAATAAGAGCAACAATGCTCTAATACCAATAATCCAGATCATTGGGGGAATGAGACATCAATATTGACACACAAATAAAAAAAAATAAAATTTCCAGGAGGTCACCCATCCCAGTACTACTATCGCCCATGTGTGCTCAGCCAAAGATATCTCATGAGATCTAATGCATTAATGTCATTGTGATGGAAGTTGTTTAACAAAGGAAAATTCATAAATGGAAACGGAATGTGTCACAATGCTTAAGATAAATATAGAAAGACAATAGTATAATAAGAAATAGAATATGGCATGATGCATAAAGGAGATATCGTACAAAAACATTATAATAAGAAATCAATAGGTAAGAGAAATATTGCAGTAAAATACGACAAATAGAACTCAAATATTTATTAAAAAGGGTAATATACCGTGAAACTACGTTATGAGAAAAATGATGATTCACTCCATGTGTAGCTCTGTATTTGTACTTTGGTATGGTACACTGAGAGTCATGCCTTCTGGTACATTTCAAATAGCATAGATAAATACGATGGTTTACGAATCCATGGGTTATTACCATGGGGAAATATAATAAATTATTAAACCAAGGGGAAATAAAATAAATTATGATGCTGTGAGTAAACACTGTGGTTTAAGAAATACACAGATGAATACCATGGCTGATTATCATAATTAAGATGGAAAATTGAAAACATCGTATGGTTAGATTATCACTTTAATATTATGATTTATTTTGTTTATTAAGGTTCGTTATCCATGGTTTTAACAACCATTGATAGAAGAATAATTATTAACTATAGTAATTATTTTCCTCCTCGATCAGAAATATTCTACTATTGAGAAAAAATGGATTCGATGAATAGATAACTTAGGACACCAAGTGAGCATGATGTATCATCTAAATTTCATTTTCTAATTATATATTTTTATGCCATTGTTTAAAGGTATGGACGAGATGCAACTGCGTCTGCTCGCTTATTTCGACGAGTGGTTTTTTTTGGCTAGTTTTTTTGTGTCATTTCAATGAGTGCTCTTGGTTTTTCTGCTTATCTATAAATGCATTGTGTACTTTCAGTGATTCCATTGATTTTGGTGTATCATTATAGTGGTTTTGAATCCTTGGTGTTGTTGTTTAGCAAACCATGGAGGAAGTAAATCATATTGAGTGAAGACCCCAGGATAAATAAACTTAATCAGTAGCCTAATTAAACTATTAGAAAAAATATATATTTTGTATCATATAGCTAGTACATCATGAATTTCAGTCTGTATCACATCCCATGACTCTACTACACATATGCTATTCACAACCTTTCACTCTAATTATGTGTTTCTACTCTTTGATCGACCTCATGTGAATGTAATGTGGCATATGTGGAACTCTTAATTTTCTCCCTTTGTTACCAAAATGAAAGAATAAGGAACACATTCAGATTCTTGGAAAGCATGGTTTTCTAACATAAAAAAATATAGGTACACCAAAGTAGACTAGAAAAATTATTAAAATTCTTGTTCTGCAAACTAATACTAATGTGTAATGCCTTCAATAAAGTTCTTAGTTTCTTTCAACTGGATGTCTCTCATTGTGCATAAGTTCAACTCATTGTGCATACCTCCACACATTGAACTTTTGCACAATGGCATGGAAATATCGATACGAAAACAAGAATACCGAAAGCAAAGCCATCATTTGATTTAAAAATTGATGTAAACAATCTATTGTATTACATTTTATGGGTTTTAAAGAACTGGTAGTTTAACTTTGTCCTATGCACTATTTGTAGATAAAGTTTTTGGCATTTGGTCTATTTTGAGTGGAAAAATAAAGTTTAGCCATCCAAAATAAACATAAAGCCTGCATATCCCCTTGTAATTCAACAACAAATCAACGCTTTAGTTTCATTATTTCACGACTCTTCATAAGAGAACACAAAACATTTTATTGTGTTTTAATTTCATCATACCATGCATCGCCTATTCCGAAGAGAGCATCTAAATAGTCCATTAAAATATTGGTATGCACAAATCAACCAAATATTAGTACGCGTGTCAATTAAACTATCGTTGAAGTTTGTCTGGAAAGATTTGTGAAAAGATATTTGATTATGTGGAGAGCTTTGTGCCGAGGCCTTTAATTTTGCATAGAGTTTTATGTGGAGAGTTTTCATTGTGAGAAGAGATTTGTGCAGAGAGCCTTGTTCGAAGAGTTTTGTGCGGATATATTTTAGCTTTCATTTTTTAGAGTTTTGTTTGCACAATCTTTTCAAAATTAACTATTGATGATGGTAGAGGTAAGGGCTATGCTACATTGCAATTATTACCTTTGTTAATTCTCCAACCATTCCAAGTGAATGATATGCATAGTGAATTAGCAGCTTAATAACCATTATTTTAGATAAATGATATATATATTTAGTGGATAGATACAACTTGTCTTAATTGTATTATTTTTAACCTTAACTCTCAACCATATAATTTTCACATAAAACTAATTCACGAGCTTTTTAGAAATTCCAAAATATATAATCACTATCACTTTTCTACACTACCTTTTACATGATTGAAACTAGAGCATATACCAATAAATTATATTATTGCTTTTGGTATTTTGGTGATATCCAAACATGAAAGAGCTTAACTTCACTAAAACATAGGAACGTAAATAAAACCGTATTTATATAAGTTAGTTCATCGTATTTTATATAACATAGGAACGTAAATAAAACCATATTTATATAAGTTAGTTCATCGTATTTTATATATAAACCATATTGATTATATTTATCTATTTATTTCTCCAAAGAAGAGAATAGGAATATAAATATTTCTAACCAACATCAGTCGTTGTCAAAATATAAATGAAAATCTTTCTAAAAAAGACTTTTAATATATAAACAATATAATTCATTATTAATATTTGCAATATCGAGAATTGAAGTCTACTTTATCACCATTCCAAAGGAATCTAATACGTAAGGATATATTCAGATAATTTGTTTCTTTAGTTTAAAGGAGTTTGTGTCTGGAATATGAGAATTCGTCTCTCTTATAAGAAATAAAGTTGATATTATGTTCTAAATAATAATTTTTTTTCCAGTTGTTAATTGGTCTCCTTTATATGAAATAAAGTAGGGTAGTCCTTACTTCGGATGAAATCTTTGTGTAAGTGTGTCATTAAAAATTTTGATAAACACAAGTTTCTAGTGCTTAATCTCGAGACTTTATCTAATGGATGCATTTCTTAAAGAATAAATCCAATAATGCACCTCTTTTCCACTCGGTGATGCCAACTTCTTAAGAAATTTCTCTGATGTTATATACTAGATAGTAGGTTGAGTACGAGTATATCAACATCATACATTTCAATTTTCTTCATATATATTGATACTTAGCATGGACACTAATTCCAAAATCTTTTCCTGTATTGTAATTTTTCATTATTAATAAAATTCTTCCTCATTTAATTTGAGACTAAATGTTTCAGAAGATCTAGTTGCGTATTAAGGAAGCTAAATCCAGAGGTTGTAAATCCAGCGATAACCGTGTGTAAGAGTGTTTCTATAATTATTTGTAGCATGTAGAAGTGGTGGAAAATATAATAAATATTTCTTAAGAATGAGAAAGTGACCATTGTAAGCTTCTTCACGTAGTATTGTGTTTCCATGATGATTTGTGGATTATATAATATATGGAGATGCTAGAAGTATCTTCTACACCCTTGCCTTGCAGAAAGATACATGTATAATTAAATTGAGCTAAAAACCAAGAGAGTAGCATTAATTAGTTGGTTGAGAATTTGTAAGGAGCTAATGAAGATCTCTTCCTACATTTCAAAGAGAAGGAACTCACACGAATTTCACATAAATTTTCATTTCATTTACGAGAATTTCTTATTGCATTTTGTTTGGCTCCAACTTTGCCTACAACCATTTTGATCTTCGAAGTGAGTGATTTGTTGGGAACTGGCAATATTCTTGGCATATACAACAATTTGGACTAAAATAAATTTATTTAAAATATCAATTTTAAAGTAATGATTCTAATCAATGGTATCCATTAAGAGATCTATATAGATAAATATATGAGGAAAATAAAATACTAAGATTGAAAACATTATTCTTATAAATGTTTCACATCAAAATAGTACATTAAAAACCAACCCTTCATTGGAACATAGGATATATAAAGTATCATGCTTCATCTCGGCTCTATAAAGGCCAAAACCAAAATGCTTCTAGCCAGGAATGAACAAACACAGTGTAGGGAAAACAAAAGAAAGTATAAAATAAAAGTATAGATCCCAAGTAGAAAATGCTTTTGATATTAAAACTTACTTCTCTTCCCTACCTCCAGTCACTACTTGCTCCTTTTTATATTTAAATGAGTTCTATTCATTAGATAGACTGAACTTGCTAACATATAGTGGCAATCGACTTGGTGCAAAATGGATGAAGTGCCTTGATCTTCCCAAAGAGAGGAACTCCATCCTAAAGAACCCACAAAGTGGAATGGATCATAGAACCTACACCCTGCTCACTAACTTGAAATGATGAAGAAATTATTCCTCTTTGATGGAAGACCACAAACAAGCATGAGGGAAGTGGATGGAAAGAAAGGTTATAAATGAACCAATGTGTCCACTCATTCTAATTGTGGTTTATCCTTCATTGGTTGGTGCGGTTCATGTATTTTGTGATGATTTCGGTTCAATATGAGGTTAAATGAATAGATTAGGTAGGGATTACATAATGATGAAAAAAGCACATGTTGTTGCATTGTGTTGTTTTAGCTTTGGTTATCAATTTCACAATGCACCTAGGATATAGATACTTGGTTTCCACAAAAGAGGGAAACACCATTTTCAATCATATCAAAAGAAAGGAAGGGAAAATATACTCAATTGAGAGAGAGTAAATAGAATTATACACCTAAATTTAGAGCAAGTAAACATAATTATATGCCTAAACCCGATAAAGAGTTAGTTATGTCATTTACATTAAATTCATGAATGGTTGAAAACCATATCATGCAAGGATGCATTCTAAATTTGAATCAAATTTGAATTACGATCATAATTTCCTTAAATATGAGAAGGAATTTGGAGATCAAATCATTGAACAACCAAGAATACCGAAGGAGTTTACGTTGCAATACAAATGCAAAACAATATACATTGGGTTGAAACTAAGTAAATGCGTCATGATATTTTTAGAACAAGCTATATCAAAAAGTCATATTAATGCATAGAAAAAAAAATCCATAATCATTAAAGATGTAGCTAAAATAGGTTATTGCATATTTTTATCTAAAGGATATTTCTTGTACAAAAAAAATAAAATAAGGTTGGTCATGTTAGTTGCTCATAAGCCATCATATATAGTGGCATGAAAAAGATTCCCTGTGAGAGGGTTACATAGAAAAACTTGGGTCATGCAATTTCTATGGCAAGTTGCTCACTATCAATATGCAAAATATGGTAAAAGTGAGGTTAGGGGAAACATATTTTAAAAAAAGAAGTGGTGGAAACAAATCAGTGTGCCAAAAATGTTGTAAATATCAGGTGCAACATGAAATATATTGAGGTATCTAAAAGAGAAATTAAGATAGTGGGCACATTGGGCCAAGTGTATGCCAAGAAATTAAGGTCTTGTAGATCTCGATGGGATAAAATAAACAAGATGACCTATATGATCTTTTTTGGTTGGTAAAATAGGAATTTCCCAAACTGAATAAAGGTTTCACTCTCCAATACACAAGTTTTGCAAGTCATGGACCATCTTACTTGGCCATAGAGGGGGGAACTTGTTGTTTCTCAATCATAGAGATATTTGTAGTGAAGATGTGATGGTCATCTTTGTGCAGAGAACGAAGGTTTCATCCTCCATAAAATAATGTAAAATAAACTTCAGGAATGGCAAATGAATATGTCACAATGCGTAAGACAACTATTGTAGAAAAATAGTATAATAAGAAGCCTGAATATGGCATGATGCGTAAAAGAGATACTGTATAAAAACATTATAATAAGAACTCAGTGTGTAAGATAAATATTGCAGAAAAATAACACAATAGGAACTACATTTTTTTTTATTGAAATGGCTAATATACGATGAGACTACATTTTACATCCATGATGAAGTTCCATATTTATACTTTTACGAGTACCTTTCACCGAGAGTGATGCCTTCCTTTACATTTCAAATATCATGGAAAAATAACATGGTTTACAAATCCATGGGTGAAGACCATGGATAAATATAATAAATTACGACCTAGGATTGTTGTAATTATTTTCCACCTAGATCAAACCTCCTCCTTTAAGAAGCAATGATCGCCATTGCGTAAAGTTTCCTCTGGGAAACACTTTGTTGAATAGGAGCATCACTTTAGGTTTTTGGATAACCCAAAAGCAAGTGTTGTTTAAGACAAGGGTTTTGCATGGTTGACACACAATTTGGTTTGTAGATGAGCATTAACTATGATGAACAAAAATCGTAGGATATAGATACCATGTAATACTTGGGGGCCAAATGTGATTCTAACAGTGTGCATCCTAGAAAAAGGACTTCGGTGGCAACTGTTTTTTGTGATTGACCCATAATGGAGATGAAGCAAGTTATGGGATAGAGATAACCTGTCATTCTTATGGGGAAACTATGTCACTGACAGTGTGTGCCATAGAAAATGCACTTCAGTGGAAAGGGTTTTGTGTGGTTGACCCATAACCATGCTAAGATAGTTCATTTATCTATCTTCCTGTTAGATATCTGGTGACTTATATTTGCAAATTATCACCAATAGATGAGATGTTCTAAAGGATTCATTATCTCAATCCTATGTCGCATAAGTGCTTCCCCAAGAAACAATTTGATAAGATCTCCTACTATGTCATTTTTCTTTTTGTTTGCCATGTGAGGTTGTTGGGGTCAGTGATGATGGTCTTGCAAAGGTTGCAATAGTTTGATTTTGAGTTCCTTGTATTGTGACCTAATTTAGATATTTGCCAAAAAATAACAGTAGCCCCACTCTGGTACCACTCATCCAGATCATTGGAGGAATGAGACCTAAATATTGACACAAAAAATAAGAAAACAAAAACTTCCTAACAAGTTACCCATCTCAATATTACTCTGGCCCAAGTGGCCTGAGCCACAAATTTCTCATGATATCTAATGCAATAATGTCATTGTGATAAAAGCTGTTTTAAAAAAAAATCACAAATGAAGATGTCACAATGCTTAAGAGAAATATAGAAAAGCAATAGTGTAATACAAACTTAGAATATGACATGATGGGTAAAAGAGATATTGGATAAAAAATTTATAATAAGAACTCATTGGGTAAGAGAAATATTGTTGTAAAATAACACAAAATTAACTCAAACATTTATTGAAAATGGGTAATATAACATGAGACTACATTATGAGAAGAATGATGATTGATTCCACGTGTACTTCTGTATTTATACTTTTTATAGGTATCTTTCAACGAGAGTCATACCTCGTGGGACATTTCAAATACCATAGGTACATACCATGGATTACTAAATTCATGGGTGATTACCATGGGGAAGTATAATAATTATAACACCATGGGTAAATAAATACACTGTGATAGCATGAGTAAATACCACAATTTACAAAAATCACAAGTGAATACCATGGATGAATATCATAATTATTGTGGTAAATTGAAATAATCATGCCATTACATTCTCACTTTAATTTTATGATTTATTTTTGTTCATTATAATGCATTATCCATAATTTAATAACCATTAATAGAAAATAAATTATTAATTACAAAATTATTGTCAGAAAAATAGGTTAGGATACCGAGCGAGCATGATGTATCATCTAAATTTCGTTTGTTAATCATATATCTTTATGCCATTGTATGGGCAAGATGTAACTGTGTCGCCTTGCTTATTTTGGCTAGTGTTTTTGTCTCATTTTGATGAGTGCTCTTGGTATTGGTGGTTATATATTCGAGTGCTTATCTATAATTCCAGTGTGTACTTGTAGTGATTCCATGGATTCCGGTGTATCATTCTATTTATTTTGACTCCCCGCTGTTGTTGGTTAGCGAATAGTGCGAGAAATAAATTCCGTTGAGCGAAGACCCCACGGTGACTAAACTTAATCAGTAGCCTCATTAATCATTGTGAAGTTCATGATGTATCACATCCCATGACTCTTATACGCATATGTTGTTCACAACCTTTCGCTCTAATTATGCTCTCTGACCGGCCTCATGAGAAATCTGCGTGACATATGTGGAGCTCTTACTTTGCTCAATTCGCCACCAAAACGAAAGAATACGGAACATATTCATATTTGTTAACTAAAAAGTTATAGGCGGACCAGATAGACAGAAAAACAAATAATTGTAATTCTAGTTTCGCAAACAAATGCGTAATGCCTCCTGTCAAGTTTTTGGTTTCTTTCAAGTGCATGTCTCTCATCGTGCAGAAGTTCAACTCATTCTGCGGACCTCAGCACATTGAACTTTCGAACAATGACATCTTATACAGGGTGAACTCCCACATAATGGAAATGTGGAGAGGCAAACACAAATACTTAAAGCGAGGCCCTTGTTTAATTTAAAAATTGATATAAACAATTTATTGTATTTTATTTTATGCATTCTAATAAAGTGGGACCTCCCCTCGTAATTTAACACACAATCGCTGTTTTAGTTTCATTAAATCAAAACTCTTCCGAAGAGAGCATCCAAATATTTTATTGCGTTTTACTTTTATCATATCATGCATCGTTTATTAGGAATACAACATATAAATAGTGATAGTCATTAAGTTTGAATTCGAATTCATATGATAAAATTTGATGGAATTTTAATTTTGAAAAAATTATGATATATATATATATAATCTATATATATATATATATTTTGTTTTCATTTTCTTTTTATTTATTTTGAATTTAAATAAATTTTTTAATCAATATAATATGGAAAATTCCAAAAATATATTTTTCTTTAGTTTTGATTCTATTTTAAAAACAAATCGTGGTTATAAGTAAGACATTTAAAAATCAAAATTTAAATTTAATTTTTAATAAAATTCTTTTTAACTTAGAGAATATATAAAAAAATTCAACTTTTAACTTAACCGAAATATATAATAAATAATTTATTTTTTAGAGTCAACCTTCAAAAATTTTCTTTCCTTATTATCCTCAATTTTTTAAACTATAAAAAAAAACACTAAAAATTTTGGAATTTGGGAAAATTTCAACTCACCATTAATTTCCATTTATTTTGTGTAAATTTTAAAATCTCAGAAAATTTCCATCACCATTAGTTTCCATTTTACATTATACAGTAATTTCTATTTCACCTGCTCCATTGACATCAGTTTTTATTTTACATTATACATTAATTTTCATTTTACTGGTTATTCTGCCTCCATTGACATTTATTTTGGGTTGAGGAGCAATTACATTTACCATTCTAACAAATAATAAATCTGGTCATAAATGATTTTTTTGTTTATCTAATCGAAAATATTAAACTTACCTCTTTTCTAAATAATAAGTTGGTTGGAAAATAGCTAAATTTTAATTGCACTCTTAAGTCCCAAATTAGATATTAGCCACCGCCGACTTACACTCTTAAGTGCCAGATTAAATATTAGCAACCGCCCGCTTACAAGCAAAAGACAGTAAACCATACGAATGTACAAAAAATAAGCCCAGAAATAACAAGAGCCTGATTAAAAATGCGCTCTCTCATATGAACGAGATCGAATTTTTATCGAACTATTTGAAATAGCAATAGAACTCACGAATTTCGGTATTTTCTTCACCGATTCGGATGTATTTGGTAACTATGTAAATAGTCCATTAAAATGTTGGCATGTAAAAATCAACAAAAGAGACTACGCTCATCAATTAAATTATCGTTGAAGTTTGTGTAGAGAGTTTTATTGAAAGAGGTGTAGAGAGAGATTAGTGTGGAAAGAAATTTGTGGAGAATTTTTATTGTGCGGAATTTTCTTTTTTAATTTGTGCGGAGATATTTATGTTTTCATTGTGTAGAGTTTTCTGTCACAATATGTTAATTTAATTAATTAATTAACAATAATAATAGAAGCAGAAACTATAAGCTATTACCGTTGTTAAATCTCCCACCATTCCAAATTGATGCTATGTATATTGAATTAGTAGCTTAGTAATAGTGATTTTGTAAAGATGATATATGTATTGAATGGGTAGCTCCTTAGGTCTTAACTCCCAAGCATATCAGCATATCATTGTCACGTAAGAAGAATTCACGATCTGTATTTCTTAGAAGTTTAGGAATATTTGGGAAAAAAGTAAATTTTATTGAAGCCTGGTCATCCCAATCATTGATTACAATTTTGAAATATATAAATACTATATAAAAGACACCTTCGACAATACCTTTTACATGATTGAAACTAAAGCATATACCAATAAATTATATTCTCGCTTTCGGTGTTTATGTCATATCCAACATGAGATCGTTAACTTTGGGCCTAAAACATAGGAACATAATAAAACCACATTTATGTAAGTTAGGTCATCAATATATTAAAAAAAAATTAACATTTATGTTAAGTTTACTGTCGTCATATTATTAATATATATATATAATATTACTTTTAACATAATTGACTAATTTTAAAAACTATTATTTTTTAGCAATAATTACTATATTTAATTTAATAATATTACTTTTTAACAAATATGGACTATATTTATTTATTTTATTTTATTCAAAAAATATTAACTCTTATTTTATTAATAATATTATTTTTAGCCCTATTAATTATATTTCTTTATTTGTTTTTCCCAAAAAAAAATAATACATGTCTTAATAATGTATAAAGAGTTTTTCGGCCGAAGTCATATTGAAGATTTGAGTCTCCCTGTTTGGAACCAATAAGTGTGGTTCATCTTCAAACAACTATGAAAAAGGATCAACCTAACAACTAAGGAAAACGACTATTTGACTCTGAATAAAAAGAGGAAACAAGATTAATAAATTTTAAATTAATAAATATATATATTTTAATTTTATTAATTAACTAATGAAACGCTATATCTGATTAGGGTTAATAATATTTAATTCTCTTTTAATTTATCAATATATATTTAAATAACAAAAAAAATACCACATATTATTAAACATGTCTATTTATTTATTTATTTTTCCAAAAAAGAGAATAGTACATGTCTTTAATATTAAAATCTCAATATTTCTAACAAACATGAGAGTGGCCCTTGTCAAAATATAAATGGAAAAATATAACTGACGAGCTTTCTACTTAAAAAAACACTTTTAATATATAAACAATATAATTCATCATTAATATTTGCAAATATCCAAAATTGTAGTCTACTTTATGAGGATTGTGAAGCAATCTGATATTTAAGGGATAAATTTAGATGATATTTTTCTCTAGTTTAATTGAATTTATGTTTGGAATATCATTCCATTGGTTAATTGGTCTCTCTTATAAGAAATAAAGTTAGAGACTGATGATATTATGTCCTAAATAACAAGTATCTTTCTATTTGTTAATTGGTCTCTTTTATGTGAATCAAGAGTTGTAAGTAGCGGTAGTGGTCGATTGTATTATATTCTTTCCACAATGAGCTCATGTAGTTAATCAGGGGGTTAGAAGGGGGGCGGAAGCCCCCTTTTGTTGCAGCAAATGTGCGGTGGGGGGGCGGGGGTCACAGTGGGTTTGAGGGGTGCAAGTAACGCTACTTTATGGGGTCCGGGGCAGCGCTGGGGAAAATTTTGGTTTTCGACCCTATGTTAGGGTGGCCAGACCTACCTATGGTTTTGTGCATGATTTTCACACACGGTTTTGGGCGCGATGGTTTTCAGTCCATGGTATTAGATGCTTCGGCATGTATAAATACGTATTGTAATATTGAAAGGAACATAATGAAAAATAAAGCTGGTAGTCCTAGTTTTGGGATCCAGGGGAAAATCTCTTTGTATATGTGTTTTATGTGTTATGCTCTCACATTGTTTATTTTATGTGTTTTAGAATTCATATGCAGGTAATTTATGTATGGGGTTAAAGCCTACATTTGGTATCGGAGTTGTTTTGGCTTCAAGGGGACGCCTTTGTTGCTGAGGGCTTTCGCTCAAGCTTGTGGTAGACCCTGTTCAGTGGGAGATCTGCGAGATCGATCCTGGTGGTGAAAGAAGATGGCAAGCAGATGAAAGATAGAGATCGAGAAATTTAATGGTCAGAGTTTCGAATTGTGGAAACTCAAGATGGAGGATCTGTTGGTGGATAAAGATCAGTGGATCACTGTAGATTCGAGTACTAAACCAACGGGAGTGTCTGATGAAGAATAGAAGAAGTTGGATCGGAAGGCAAAGAACACAATATGATTGTGTGTCTTAGATTCAGTATTGTTGAATGTATCAGGGGAAGCTATGGCGAAGGCTTTGTGGCACAAGTTAGGGGATTTGTACCAATCTAAGTCTCTGGTGAATAAACTGTTCCTATGGAAAAATCTGTATAACTTGAGGATGAAAGATGTAGACTCAGTGATAGAGCATCTGAATGCATTTAATACTGTGGTAAATCAGTTATCATCTGTTGATATCAAAAATTTCAGATGAAGATAAGCACATTATTTTGTTCTGCTCTCTACCATATTCGTGGGATAGTCTGGTTATTGCAATAGGTAGCAATGCAACTGCATTGCAGTTTGATGAAATAGTCTCATCCTTGCTGACGGAGGAGATGAAATGGAAAATTATGGAGAGCCAGAATGGTGATGCCGTGTTTGTAAGAGGACAGTCCCATAACAAAACAAAAAATAAGACATCTAGTGGGAGGTCTAAATCTAGAGGGAGATTTAAATCTCCAGGAAAACTTGTAAAGGTAGTGTGCTGGAAATGCGGAAAGGAAGGGCACTACAAAAGGGACTGTAAATCTAAATCTCCTGAAAAAGGAAAGGGATCTGATGATGCTCCTTATATAGAGGTGAAAATCACCTCAGATGAAGGTGGGGATGTGTACTTGGCTTCTTCAAGTACACATGTAGATCATGAGGCATGGTTGATTGACTCAGGTGCATCCTTTCACTTCACTCCCCATAGAGAGTGGTTTTGCGAGTATGAGAAATATGATGGTGGTGATGTCTTCTAGGAGATGATAGGAAGGCTAGAATCATTGGTCGTGGAAAAGTAAAGTTGAAGTTGCAAGGTGGAAGGATTAGAACCCTTCCGGGTGTTCTGCATATTCCTGCGTTGGCCAAAAATCTGATTTCTGTAAGCAAGTTGGATGATGCAGGTGTAAAGACAGTGTTCGAGAAG
>APFE031232042.1:66311-90802 GCA_000404065.3 Pinus taeda | reverse complement strand
GCACAAAAATGAGGCTTGGGATCTGGTGGAGTTGCTGGTTGGAAGGAAACCCATTGGAAGCAAATGGGTGTTCAAGAAAAAGACAAATGCAGAAGGAAAGGTGGAGAAATACAAAACCTAGTTGGTAGTAAAAGGTTATTCCTAGGTGTCGGGAATTGATTTTGGCGATATTTTTTTCTCCTGTTGCCAAGGTAACTTCTATTATATTAATTTTATCTATTGTTGTTGCTTTTGATTTTGAGGTAGAACAAATGGATGTGAATACAAAATTTCTTCACTGGGATCTGGAAGAGGAGATCTACATGAAGAAACCTAAAGGCTTTGTAGTGAAGGGTAAGAAAGAACTTGTATGCAAGTTAAAGAAGTCTTTTTCTGGGTTAAAACAATCACAAAGGATGTGGTATCATAAATTTTATACATTTATACAGAGACTTGGCTTCCCTAGAAGCAAAAAAAATCACTGCATGTATTTTAAATTAATCGGTGACCGTGTTATTTATTTGGTCTTGTATGTGGATGATATGTTGCTCGTTGGAAATGACAAAGAGATTATCCATGATTTGAAGACCTAATTGTCCTCCAAATTCAACATGAAAGATGTTGGTGCTGCAAACTATATTTTGGGCATGGAAATTAAAAGAGATTGGGCAAAGAGGAATCTCTGGATAAACCAGAGGAAGTATGTCAAGACAATATTGCAAATATTTAATATGTAGGATAGTAAACTGGTGAAGGTTCCTAATCCTGTAGGTTTAGAGTTATCTGCTGAATAGTGTCCCTAGACACAAGAAGAGGAAGAGGACATGTCACGTGTTCCATATGCAAGTGTAGTTGGTAGCTTGATGTACACAATGGTCTTTACTAGACCAAATATTGCACATGCAGTGGGAGTATTGTGTTCAAATATGGGGTTGGTACAGGGAGCTATAAGGATAGACTATGACAGCCAAAGTGCAATTTTCTTGGCAAAGAACCCTGCATATCATTTAAATACAAAGCACATTGATGTCAATATCACTTTGTGAGGGATATGATAGAAGAAAAAAAGGTATTGCTGGTAAAGGTGGACACTTTGAAGAATACTACAGATGCATTGACAAAATCTATGAGCTCTGAGAATTTGTCTTGGTGTAGAGAAACAATGGGCATTACAAGGCTGGATAAATGACTAAGCTCTCTTGTGGCCCCCTGTGGAAAGAAAACAACAAGTGGGAGAATGTTGGGTTGTGTTATATTCTTTCCACGACTAGCCCACGTAGTTAATCTGGGGGTTAGAAGGGGAATAGAGGCCCCCCTTTGTTGCGTCGAATGCGTGGCGCGAGGGGGGGGCATGGGGGGGTTGATAGTGGGTTTGAAGGGTGTAGGTAACCCCACTTTATGGGGTCTGAGGTAGCGCCCTAGAAACTTTTGGTTTTGGACCCTGTGTTAGGCTGGACGGACCTACCTATTGTTTTGTGCATGATTTTCACACATGGTTTTGGATGCGATAGCTTTTGGTCCATGGTTTTGGACGCGTTGGTTTTCGGTCCATGGTATTAGATGCTTCGGCATGTATAAATATGTATTGGAATATTGAAAGGAACATAATGAAAAATCAAGTTGGTAGTCTCGGTTTTTGGATCCAGGGGAAAATCTCTATGTATATGCGTTTTATGTGTTATGCTCTCGCATTGTTTATTTTTTGTTTTTTAGAATTTGTATGTAGGTAATTTTTTTACAGGGTTAAAACTTACAGGTAGTTCCTACAAAATTTGAAAGCTTTATATAAGCGTGTCATTGAAAAATTTGGTAAACACAAGTTTTTAGTGCTATATCTTGAAATCTTTACATATGCGTGTCATTGAAAACTTTGGTAAACACAGGTTTTTAGTGCTCTATCTCAAGACTTTATCTGATGGGTGCATTAATTAAAGAAACGACCGATAAGTGCACCTTCTTTCTACTTGGTGATGCCAAATTCTTAAGCAATTTCTCTATTGCTTCGATGTTATACTAGATAGTAAGGTTTAGGTCGAGTACATCAACATCATACATTTCATTTTTGTCATATATTTTGATATCTAATGTGGATATTGAGAAGAGTAATTCCAAAAATTTTCATATTATCATTTTTCATTGTTATTACAACTTTTCCTTATTTTGTTTGAGACTAAGTGTATCATAAGATCTAGTTACTTATCAAAAGCTAGAGGCTATAAATCTAATTATAGCAATGTGTAAGAGTGTTTCTATATTTATTGGTAACATGTATAAGTGGTGTAAAAGATAATAAAAAATTCTTAACAATGAGAAAGTGACCACTATAATCTTCCCCATGTAGTGTTGTGTTTCCGTGATAATATTTGGATTCTATAATATTTGGAGATGATAAAAGTAGCTATTCCAACCCCTACATTACAAAAAGATGTGTGCATCATTAACTGGAGTGTAAAACCAAAGAGTATCATTAATTGGTTGGTTGAAAATTTGTGAGGAGCTAGTGAAGATCTCTTGCTGCATTTCAAAGAGAAGGTGCTCACAATTTCACATAAATATTCATTTCATTTATGAGTATTTCTTATTGCATTTTGTTTGGCTCCAACTATACCTACAACCACTTTTGATTTCCAAGTGAGTGATTGGTTGGGAATTCGAAAAATTCTTGTCATATACAACAATTCGGATTGAAATAAAATCATTTTAAGATATAAAATTTAAATTAATAATTCTAATCAATTGTGTCCATTAAGAGAGCTTTATAGATAAGTACTATATGAGGAAAATACAATACTAAGACTCATAACATTGTTCTTATAATGTTTTACATCCAAAAAGTACATGGAAAACCAACTCTTGGTTGGCATATAGGATATATAAAGTATCATGCTTCATCTCGGTTATAAAAAGGTCAAAGAAACAATATGCTTCTAACCAACAATAAACAGACACAATGTAGGGAAAACAAAAGAAATTATAATATGAAAGTCTAGATCCCAAGTAGAAAATGCTTTGGATATTAACACTTACTACTCTTCTGTACCTCTAGTCACTACTTACTCCTTTTTATATTTAAACAGGTTCTATTCATTAGACAAACTAAACTTGTTAACCTACAGTGGAAAGACAATTGGTACAAAAATGGATGAATCACCTTGATCTTCCCAAAGCGGGCAACTGCATCGTAAAGCAATTGAAAGGTTTAACGATTCATAGAATCTGCACCATGCTAACTAACTTGAAATGATAAATAAACCATTCCTCGATGATGGAAAAGCACAAGCAAGCATGAGTGAAGTGGATGGTGAGAAAGGGTATAAATGTAGGTTTTAACCCTGTACAGAAATTACCTACACACGAATTCTAAAACACAGAAAAATAAACAATGCAAGCTCATAACACATAAAACACATATACACAGAGATTTTCCCCTAGATCCCAAAAACCAGGACTACCAGCTTGATTTTTCATTATATTCCTTTCAATGTTATAATACATATTTATACATGCCGAAGCATCCGATACCATGGACCGAAAACCATCGTGTCCAAAAACTTGGACTGAAAACCATAGGTAGGTTCGCCCAACCTAATATAGGGTCCAATTTTTTTTTTGCCCCAGAGCACTTCCCTAGACCCCGTAGAGGGGGGATACCTGCCCCCCTCAAACCCCCTGGACATGGGGGGCTGCCACCCCCGCTGCGCAATCGGCACAACGAACTGGGGGCTCTACCCCCCTCCAATCCCTTGGTTCACTAAGTAGCTTAGTCGTGGAAAGAATATAACACAACCCAACAATAAACGGACCAAATTGTCCACTCATATTAATTGTGGTTGATCATTCATTGGTGGGTGTGGTTCATGTATTTCATCATGATTTATGTTCAGTATAAGTTTAATTGAATATATTAGGTAGAGATTACATAATGAAAAAAAATCACATGTTGTCGCATTGTGTTATTCTAGCTCTTACTGAAATTTCACAATACATCTAGGATATAGATATTCGGTTTCCATTGTGTTGTTCTAGCTCTAGTTTGAAATTTCACAATACATCTAAGATATAGATATTTGGTTTCCATGAAAGAGAGGAAGTCCATTTTCAATCATGTCAAAAGAACGAAAGGGAAAAAATACTCAATCGAGAGAGAGTAAAAAAAATTATATACTTAAATTGAGAGTGAGTAAATGTAATTGTATGACTAAACCAAAGAAAGAGTTAGCTAAGTCAATGACATTTAGTTCATGAATTTTTTGAATCGATATTATGCAAGGAGACATTCTTAATTCAAATCAAATTTGAATTATGGTCGCAAATTCCTCAAGAATGAGAATGAATTTGGAGATCAAACCATTGATCGATAGGGAATATTGAAGGATATTACCTTGCAATACAAATACATAAAAATCTACATTGGGTTGTTGAAACTAAATAAATGCCTCATGATATTCTAAAAACAAGGTATATCAAAAAGGACTTCGTTGAAGAAAATTATTTCTTAGCGATTGGACCAAAAGAAATATTAATGCATAGGAAAAAATGCTTGATCCCTAAAGATGGGGCCAAAATAGGTTATATCATATTTTTAGCTAAATAGTATATATTTTGCAAAACACATAAATGCAAGGTTGGTCATGTTAATTATTCATAAGCCATCATATATAGTGACATGAAAAAGAGTCCCTCTGAGAGGGTCACATAGAAAAACTTGGGTCACACAATATCCATGGAAAGTTGTTCACTATCAATATGCAAAATCTGGTAAAAATGAAGTAGAGGCAAAATACATTTTTTAAAAAGAAGTGGTGGTAATGAATCAATGTGCCGACTATGTGGTAAATATCAAGTGCAACATGTAATATATTAAAGTATCTAAAGAGCAATTCAAAGACTGAACATGTTGGGCCATGTATATGGAAAAAAATTAAGGTATTGTAGATTTGGATGACATAAAATAAACAACATAACCTATAGTATCTTGTATAGTTGGTAAACTAGCAATTTCCAAAACCTAATAAAGGCTTCAATCTCCAACACACATGTTTTCAAAGTCATGGACCATATTACTTGGTCATACACTAGGGAAATTGTTGTTTCTCAATCATAGGGATATTTTTATTTGGGATGTGATGGTGATCTTTGTGCACATAACCAAGGTTTCATCCTCCATAAAATAGTGCCATATAAATTTCATGAATGGAAAAAGGAATATGTCACAATGCTTAAGAGGAATATTGCAAAACAACAGTGTAACAAGAACTCATGATATGGCATGATGTGTAAAAAAATATTGTATAAAATTATTATAAAACTCAATGGGTAAGAGAAATATTGTGGTAAAATAATGCAAAAAGAACTCAAATATGTATTGAAATGGGTAATATACCACGATACTACATTATCAGAAAAATAATGATTCACTCTACGGTGCAATTCCATATGTATACTTTTTACAGGGATCTTTCACTAAGGGTCATGCCTCTTGATATATTTCAAATACCGTGGGTAAATACCATGGTTTACGAAATCCATAAATGATTACCATGAGGAAATATAATAAATTATGACACCATGGTAAATAAAATAAACTATAATACCATATATAAATACCATAATTTACAAAATCCACAACTGAATACCATTTTTATTATATAAATGTGATCAGTTCTACTATCAAACAAAAATGGATTGAATTAACCAATATATATCGAGTGAGTATGATGCATCGTCTAAATTTTATTTGCTAATAATATATTTTTATGCCATTGTTTAAAGGCATGGACAAGATATAACTATGTCTGCTCGCTTATTTAGGCGAGTGCCTTTTTCTCATTTCGATGAGTTGTCTTGGTTTTTGTACTTATATATTATAGTTCTTATCTATAACTACAGTGTGTACTTCTAGTTATTCCATTGATTCTGGTGTATCTTTCTAGTGATTTTGACTACCCGTTGTTGTTGTCGGTTAGCAAACTTTGCAGGAAGTAAATCTTCTTCAGCGAAGACCCAATGCTAACTAAACTTAATCGGTAGACTCATTAAAATTTATAGAAAATAATATATCATGTATCGTATAGCTAGTACACCATGAAGTTTAGTATATATCACATCCCATGACTCTGCTACGCATACGTTTTTCACAAGTTTTCACTCTAACTACGCATTTCTCCTCTCTGATAGACCTCATGAGAAAGTGCCATGACATATGTGAAGTTCTTCCTTTGCTCCCTTCGCTACGAAAACGAAGGAATAAGGAACGCATTCATATTCATGGAAAGCATGGCTTTGTAACGTAAAAACTTATAGACAGAGTAGATCAGAAACGAAAATAATTTTAATTATTGTTTCAAATTAATGCATAATGCCTCTGGCAAGTTTCTATTTTCTTTCAATTGCACGTCTCTCATTGGGCAAAAGTTCAACTCATTGGACCTCCCCACATTGAACTTCCGCACAATGACATCTTCCGCATAGTGAGCTTCCACACAATAGAAATGTGGATAGGAAAACAAGAATACTGAAAGTGAGGATATTGTTTGATTTAAAAATTGATGTAAGTATTATATTTTATGTATTCTAACAAAGTGGGAGTTTACCTTTGGCGTTTGCAATATTTCTAGGGGAAAATAAACTTTATGCATCCAAGATAAATGCAAAGGGAGATCCCGTTGTAATTCAAGAGCCCATCAGTGTTTTAGATTCATTATATCAGAAATATTCATAAGAGAACAACCAATTTTTTAATTTCATTTTACTTTCCTCATAACATGCATCGACTATTCTGAAGAGAGCATCTAAATAGTCCATTAAAATCTTGCCATGCAAAAAACAACAAAAGATGACTATACGTTTCAAATTAAAATATTATTGAAGCTTGTGGGGATAGATTCGTGGAAATAACTTTCACGGTGTATAGAGCTTTTATTTTTCCTAGAGTTTTGTGTGGAGCGTTTTCATTGTGGTAAGTTATTTGTGGAGAGAGATTTAATCGAAAAGTTTTTGTAGATATATTTTTTCTTTCATTGTGGAGTTTTTTCTGTACAATCTTTAACCAATTAATTAGTGAGAATGTTAGAGGAAGAAAATATACCGCATTGCACCTATTATCTATGTAAAATGTCCAACCATTCAAGATAGATTATATGCAAATTGAATTAGTAACTTAGCCATAGTGATTTTGGATCAATGATATAGGTATTAAATGAGAAGATCCTTAGAAGTGGTTTTAGTTGTATTATTTTTGGTCTTCACTCCCAACCATATCATTCTTACATAAAAATAATTCACCATGTGTATTTTTTAGATATTTAAAAATATTTGGGAAAACATAATCATTGATTACAATTTTGAAATATATAGTCACTATAAAATACACTTTTCTACAATACCTTTTATATGATTGAAACTAAAGCATATACCAATGAATTGTATTCTTGATTTTATTTTGGTGTTTAGGTGATATCTAAACATGAAAGTCCTTGACTTTGTTAAAATGTAGAGACGTAAATAAAAGCATATTTCTATCAGTTAGGTCATCCTATTATAGTTTTTTCTTTTTTCTTTTTAACACTATTGACTCTAGTTATTTATTTATTTATTTTTCCAGAGAAGAGAATAAAGAAGAGAATAGGAGATATTTCTAACCAACATTACTGGTCCTTATCAAAATATAAAAGGTAAATATAAATGACAAGATTTCTACTTTAAAAAACACTTTTAATATATAAACAATATAATTCATCATTAATATTTGAAAATATCAAGAATTATAGTCTACTTATCACCATTGTGATGCAATCTAATACCTATGGATATATTTAGATCATATTTTTCTTTGGTTTAAATTATTTTGTGTGTTGAATATTATTCCATTTGTTAATTGTTTTATCTTATAAGAAATAAAGTTACTAACAAATGATATTATGTCCTAAATAATAATATATTTCCATTTGTTAATTGTTTTCCCTTATGTGAAATAAGAGATACAAGTAGTGGTAGTCTCTACTAGGTTTGAAATCATTATATAAGTGTGTCATTGAAAACTATGATAAACACAAGTTTTTTGTGCTTTATCTCAAGACTTTGTTTGAGGGATGAGTTTCTTAAAGAAGCAACCCAGGACTAGACCTCTTTTCCACTTATTGATCCCAACTTCTTAAACAATTTCTTTATTGCTTTGATTTTATATGAGATAGTAGGTTTGAGTTCAAGTACATCAACATCATACATTTTATTCATGTCATATATATTGATATGTAATTTGGAGAATGACAAGAGTAATTACAAAATATTTTCATGTGTTACAATTCTTCCTTATCTTGTTTGAGACTAAATGCCTCATAGGATCTGGTTGTTTATTGAGTAAGCTAAAGCTAGAGGCTATAAATCCAGCTATAACCATGTGTAAGACCGTTCCTACCATTATTTGTAGCATGTAGAAGTGGTGGAAAATATAATAAAAATTTCATAACAATGAGATAGTGACCACTTCTAGCTACCCCATGTAGTGTTGTGTCTCCACGATAGTCCGTGGATTCTATAATATCTGGAGATACTAGAAGTAGCTCTTCCACCCCTTTCACTACAAAAAGGTGCATATATCATTAACTGGAGTGTAAAACCAAAAGAGTATCATTATTGGCTAGTTGAAATTTTGTAAGGAGCTAGTCAAGATCTCCTAGTGAATCTCTCCTACTACATTTTAGAGATAAGGTGCTCACAATTTCACATAACTCTTCATTTCATTTATGAGTATTTCTGATTGCAACTTGTTTAGCTCCAACTTCACCTACAACCATTTTGAACTTCGAAGTGCGCTTCTTTTTTGGAACTGCCAATATTCTTAGAATATACAAAAAATTGGACTGAAATAAAATCATTTTAAGATATCAATTTTAAATAATGATTCTAATAAATGGTGTACATTAACAGATCTATATATATAAGTAATATATCAAGAAAATAAAATACTAAGACTAAAAATATTATTATTATTAATATTTTACATCAAAATACTACTTGGAAAACCAATTCTTGGTTGGAACATAGGATATATAAAATATCATGCTACATCTTGGCTCTAAAACGGTCATAGAATTAGAATGCTTCCAACTGACAATAAACAAAGATAGTGTGGGGAAAACAAAAGAAAGTATAACATGAAAGTCAATATACCAAGTATTAAAAGCTTTGGATATTAACACCTACTACTCTTCCCTACCTCCAGTCACTTTCTTGCTCCATTTTATATTTAAACCAATTTTATTCGTTAGATAGATTGAACTTGCTAGCCTAAAGTGGAAAGAAACTTGGTGTGAAATGGATGAAGTTCCTTGATCTTCACAAAGTGAGGAACTCTATCCTAAATGATCTGGAAAGATAAGTGGTTCATGGAAGAGCACAAGAAATCATGAGGGAGGTGTATCCTGAGAAAGGGTATAAATTAACCAATGTGTCCACTCATCATAGTTGTGGTTGATCCTTCATTGGTGGTCGAGGTTCATGTATTTCATCATGATTTAATTTCAATATGAGGTTAAATGAGTAGATTGGGTAGCGATTACATTAGAAAAAAAATCGCACCTTTTGGCATTGTGTTGTTCTAGCTTTAGTTTGCAATTTAACAATGAATCTGGAATATAGATATTTGGTTTCCACGAAAGAAGGCAAGGCCATTTTCATTCATATCAAAATAAATAAAGGGAACAAATACTCAATCGAGAGTCAGTAAACAAAATTATATACCTAAATTGAGAGTGAGTAAACATAATTATATACCTATACCAAAGAAAGAGTTAACTAAGTCATTGACATTCATCTCATGAATGTTTCAAATCCATATTATGCAAGGAGACATTCTTAATTTGAATAAAATTTGAGTTACGATCATAATTTCCTCAAGATTAAGAATGAGTTTAGGGATCAAATCATTGAATAACCAGGAATACCAAAGTATTTTACCCTGCAATGAAAATAAATGAAAATCTACATTGGGTTGTTGAAACTGAATAAATTCCTCATGATATTCTTAGAACAAGGTATATCAAAAGGTAATCGCTTAAAGATAATTACTTATTAGCGATTATCCTAAACTATGTACTAGTTCATATCAAACGAATCCATGATCATTAAAGATAGTGTCAAAATCAATTATAGCTTCATTTTAGCTAAAGGATATATATCTTGTGCAAAACACATAAAAGACAAGGTTTGGCATGTTAATTGTTCATAAGTAAGCATATATAGTGAAATGAAAAGTAATCCCACTGAGAGGGAAACATCAGAAAACTTGGGTGATGCAATATCCATGGAAATTTGTTCACTATAATTATGAAAAATCGGGTAAAAGTGAGTATGGGGAAAATCATATTTTTAAAAAACAAGTGGTGGAAAAAAATTAGTGTACCAACTATGTGGTAAATATTAAGTGCATCATGTAAGATATTGAGTTATCTAAAAGAGAAATTCAAAGAGTGTACATGTTGGGCCAAGTATATGCTAAAAAAATAAGGCCTTGTAGATTTGGATGGGAAAAATAAACAAGATAACCTATAGGGTATTGTTTAGTTGGTAAAATAGGAATGTCCCAAACCTAATAAACGTTTCAATCTCCAATACATAAGTTTTCCAAGTCATGGACCATCTTACTTGGTCATACACTAGGGAACTTGTTGTTTCTCAATTATATTGATACTTTTATTTGAGATGTCATGGTGATATTTGTTTGCACAACCAAGGTTTTATTCTACATAAAATAGTTCCAAATAAAAAGATACAAATCCTAGATAATGCAAGTCCTAGATAAATTTTTGAAAAATAAATAGCAAATGCAAATCTCAAGTAAATTTGTAAAAATAAATACTAAATGCAAATCCTAGCGAAATTTGATTGAATAGATACAAGTACAAATCCTAGGAATTTTTTTCTAAATAGATACTGCACCTGTAGCTTCTTGGTTGCAATATATTTCCCATTCATAGTGATATATATAAAATTCAATTTGAAAGAGGATTGGAATCAGTTTAGGGATCTTTCCTAGTTGCATGGATCTCGATCTTTCAATTCGTTATAGGATGGGGATCTATAGGTTCGTGAACAAGTATGCTATCGACATCCAAAGGTATAGGCATAGTAAGGCAACTCCAAAAAATTGTGCACTTGGGGCCTAATTATTAATGAGTTAAGTTAAAGAATCACCCCCCACTCTATTTTCCCTCTTAACCTATTTTCTTGGATCTCCTGCCCCAACCCGTAAACGATGCAGATGTTGCCTTTATGGGATTATGAGATAGAATAGTGAGGATTAAAGTTGAACATTCATTTTCTATATTTTCCAAGACACTCTAAAACATATGAATGTTTCATTTATCTTATGATTATAGTCTTGCATGAACAAGAGGATGTGATATTCACACAATTGTGAAATTTTAGTGGCGAGATTGGTTGGTCCTCATTAATAGCTTGTAGTGGTGGAAATATTCTATCGAGATCTAAAGTAAGAGGTTATATTTCAACTGGTAGTTAAAGGTTTTAGTGGTAGCATCGTTCAGAGCTATCCCTTTGACTTCTTAGTGATATATATTTCTCAGTCATCTATTTGGTTAGGGTTTGATCAACCAAATTTATTTAGCGACCTAAACAAGGAACCTTCAAGAGGAATAATATATATCTTTTACTTAGTGTATCTGAGATGGTAACAAAAATTTTCTTCAACATGAAAAGGTGGACAAATCAATATGCTTTTATCCTTTAAAGGCCATCATCCTAGTAATTAATAACCAACCTGTAAGCATGTAATGTTTATGGTTTGAAATAATTAGTGACCATGCCTTGTAATCATGTCTAATTCATCCTATGTTGGATACATACCAACATAAATAGTTAAATTATTAACGAGAGTTTCCCATTGTCCTACCCTAATGCGTGCAAGTCTGAGCATATCCCTTCGGCCAATATATGGTTGATGCCAAGAAATATCATGAATGATCTTCATTGAATAAATACATTTCTACATATAATTACTTTATTAGCCTTTTGAGTTCTAATGAGGTATCAATAGATACCCTTTTAGATCTTGACATATTTTTTTCCTGGAAAAGGAAAAACGAAAACAAGTTTCTTAACAATAAAAGAACATGCACTTCACATAATTGGAGACAAAATACCCTAAAGATAGTCGTAGTTTATTTTTAATGGAATCATACTTTACAACAAGACAGGCTGCATCGCAGCTAGTCCCTACCTAGCTGGTCCAGCCACCAGCAGCCAGAAAGCGATCTTTGCCTCCCCTGTATTCCGTGGTTTGAACATCGAGTCTGCCAGCACCGAGTCTGCCTCCTTTGTATCAAGTTCTTCTTTCATCTCCAGGGAGCAAGCTCTCACCTTGAAGGCAGGTGGATAGATCGATCACTGGATAGCTGCACTGTACTCCCCTTGTCTGCGTTCATACTTCTCAGATAAGATGTTAGGAGGCCCAGACTTCTCAGATAAGATGTTAGGAGCAAAATCAAAGCGAGTAGTTTCACTAGATGCAGCAAGCTCCAGAAGCAGGAGCAAGGCCACCACCTGGGACAGAAACAAGCTTCGTTTACACATATTATTCAAAGATTGCTTGCTTTTTTATGGTTCCATTCTTTTGCTTTTTCTTTATGTCATAGCTTTTTTGGATATCCTATGTAGAAAACATGGATGTCCATGACCATGAAAATTGCTTGTTTCCAACCTTTTTATAATATCAGAATTCTAGCAGTGAGGCAGGGCTTAACTTTTCAATAGATTCTGAGTGCTTTGATGTAGGACCCGCCAGTCTATGACGGATTGGTGTATCATTCGTCTAACAAATTTATCATGGAAATTTATCTTTTTGTTATCACTTTATTATAGCTTGGTGCATGTTCATTTTTTAATAAGTTTCGGTTTGGATTTTTAAAACTAGACCCAATGAATGTTCCAGTTATTGATGATGCCGATGAAAAAGAAGCAGCATGGATGGAGCACCCAGAGCACAGGCAAGGGCAGCAGCATCAGAAGAGAAAGCAGCACTCGCAGGAGATCGAATAGATCCAGTTGGGGTTTGGAATTTATTTATATAAACTTTCTTGGCAAACATTGAAGTAACCACTTTACAGTACGCTGATAATTTGCGCAAGCACAGTGTGATTTGACCAATGAAATACTAAGATTATGCAAAATTGTCTAGAAATTACTTATTCTGGTGAAATTGCTTACAGAAAACGAGCCGCGTTAGTTGGATTTGCTTGTGGTCGACATACCTGTTCTTACTAGCGGCAATACTTTTCATGATACTGTGAAATTGTGTGAAGAAAGGTAAGGTAGGTTGATTAATGCGATAAGGAATAGAATAATATGCCGAAAGTGACGCTTCGATTGTTGGAGGAAGGGTTTGGCATTTATTTATATAAAATTTCCTAGCAAACATTGAAGTAACCACTTTACAGTACGTTGATAATTCGCGCAAGCACAGTGTGATTTGACCAATGAAATGTTAAGATTATGCAAACTTGTCTAGAAATTTATAGACTTTTACTACTTATATAATGATGTCATAATAGAATTAAAAAAGGAAATGTTAACAACCCCAACTCCCTTCGGCTATGTACCAGCTAACCATACCACGTGCATCGCATGCATCGTAGCTAAACCTGAAACTTAGCAACCAAATTCGCTGAACATCGAGTCTGCCAACATTGAGTCTGCCTCCTCTGTATCAAGTTCTTCTTTTATCTCCAGGGAGCAAGATCTCTCCTCGAGAAGTTTGAAGGCAGGCGGATAGATCGATCACAGCAGTAGCAGGTAGGTTCCACAGCTAACCAAGAAAGGAGGCGCGAATTAGATAAAGGCTCTCTACAGTGGAGTGTTGTGATCAATCAAGGTGACCTCGTCGATGGCTTTTATCCATTGCTAGCCTTCTGAAAATCTTGTTCTTCCTAATCATATGGATAGCTGCACTGTACTCCCCTTGTCTGCGTTCAGACTTCTCAGATAACAAGGCAGCTTGTTCTATTTGGCTTCCTTTCGCGGCGACTGTCAACAAGATCTTTAGCAGGGCTACTCGAATTTTTAGCAGAAAATCCTGACTGCTACGACCAAGTCTTTAGCTTAGGTTCAAAAATTTACCTCCATACTCATCAATTCCCACGAGAAGATAAAAGGTTTGTCTACCTATGTCTACTTGTGTAATAGTTGTCAAATTACTTCAATCAGAAATTTCTGTAAGTATTTACTTGATTATGATGGGCAGGAACAGGAAGTGCAGAAGCTAAGACATCAATTGAATGATTTAATTGAAGAAAGAGAGAGGTACCTGCATGTTATCATGGCATAGGCTTGGAGATAGAGTAGAACAACTAGAATAAGCAATCTCAGATAGCATGTCTAAATTTTTCATTTTTTAATGAACTATGCTTCGCTTGTTTTGAACGCTATATTATGGACGAACATGATGACCTCTTCATTGCACTGAGGTCTTGAATTTGGTTGGACAGCTGGATTGATGAAATTTCTTTTCCTACCTAGCTCGTGTTGTTTCATCTGCCAGCTGGGGTTTCATCGACAAGCAAGTTTCTTGTCCCAGCGAGCTGGCTGCCCGAATTGCAGCTGAAAAGCTCCGACAAAGGGATCAATTCCTGACTACAGAGAGTGATATGTTGAAGGTATGCATTTTTTTTACCATATTTTGGTTCTTGATCAGGCAGACCACAGGGTTGTAAGTCATGTCGCAGAAACTGAATATCTTTTTTAACCATATTCCAGACAGACAATGCTAATCAGAAGAGGAACATTGTGGAGCTTGAGGATGAGATTAAGAAGCTTTCAGGAAAACAAAACCTACAACAACGAATTCATCATCATGCAAAAATTAAGGAAAAAAATTGTAGCTGAAAAGCTCCGATAGAGGGATCAATTCCTGACTACAGAGAGGGATATGTTGAAGGTATGCATATTTTTTACCATATTTTGGTTCTCGCAGACAAGCAGAAATGGTGGCTGCCCGAATTGCAGTTGAAAAGCTCTGACAGAGAGATCAATTCCTGACTATAGAGAGTGATATGTTGAAGGTATGCATTGTTTTTACCATATTTTGGTTCTTGATCAGGCAGACCACTGGGTTGTAAGTCATGTCGCAGAAACTGAATATCTTCTTTAACCATATTCCAGATAGACAATGCTAATCAGAAGAGCAAGATTGTGGAGCTTGAGGATGAGATTAAGAAGCTTTCAGGGCAACAAAACCTGCAACAACGAATTCGTCATCATGCAACAATGAATTCATCATCATGCAAAAATTAAGGCAAAAAATTGCAGCTGGAAAGCTCCGACAGAGGGATCAATTCCTAACTACAGAGAGTGATATGTTGAAGGTATGCATTTTTTTTACCATATTTTGGTTCTTGATCAGGAAGACCACTGGGTTGTAAGTCATGTCGTAGAAACTGAATATCTTTTTTAACCATATTCCAGACAGACAATGCTAATTAGAAGAGGGGAAGAATTTGACTAAGCTTAGCCTTGACCTTGGCACCTTACCTTCTAATCCACCTGCTTGTGAATAGAACGTCGTCTGAAGCTCAATAAGGTAATTACTTGAAGCAATACAAAGCAATATGGCCACGCCAAACAACTCATTTTAAGGCAGGCAAGTAAAGTCCGTTGCTTTCATGCAAATTGACACGGCACTGCAACGATGGTTTGACACGCCAGGGAAATTTCGACACGGCAAGGATTGTTTGCCGTGGGCAGCAGCCATGGTTTAGCACAGATGATACGCCATAAGTATTCCTAACATTAAATGTTAGGAGATTAATGCTAAGGGAAACATAGCATTAGTTCATGAAGCTGTGAAGTGGTCATAATCACTTGTACTTTTGCCAATTTTACCCTAACTTTTTAGCTTGTATACCTTGTTTTGAGGCCAAATAATATGAACATGTTTTTGATTGGTTAAAAGCATAAACAAATAAAAAATATGGTATTGGTTTTCGTGTCATTCCAAGGAACTTTGTTTTAAGTTGAAATAGTTTTATTGATTCTTGCGTCGAACTAATGCTAACTACGCGAATCGATTACTATAGTCCCTGCAGCCCAAAGGGGCAAGGACTAATAAAGAATATATTTGAGAGAGTAAGTCTAAAATCATATTGGATATATAGATGTCATTATCGGATGTGTTAATGCTCTTTGGTCTCTAATTATGGTCGTTTCCATTACTTAAAGAAGACATACGTAGATAACACCTATGTGGAAAGAGAATGATATCTATTAAAGATTTCAAATAAAATGTGAATATAACATGATTTTAGTCAATAGATCAAATTTTGTCTAGAAAATATATAGGGAAGAAAAGTTATGTCCAGGTTACCCTAATGAAGGGCCCATGCTAGTCTAGGCATTGACTCCCAAAGAAATAGATATTGGTAGAATTGGAAATATATCTAAGTGTATTTATAAAGCACAAGAAATGAAAAAATAAAACAATATGAATTGAAAAAAAAAATTAAGAAAAAAAAGGTTTCCTCACTAGCAGCTTCAAAAAAACAAAAACATCAAGGTACAGAACCCACATCAATTTTATTAGCATGCATTTGGCCTAATGGAGTGATCTACTATTTTATCCATTCAATATTCGATAACTATTTTGGAATATCCCTTCAACATCTCTTTTTATTTTACATCATGTTTTTCACTCTTGTTCAAATAGTCAATTGGGTCTACCGTTTCCTTAATTTTCTCATTGTTATTTTAAGGACACCAATGTTTTCATGGATTATGCTCTATATCTACAACAAAGACTCCTTAGTTTCACTATAAATTTAAATATTTTTAGCTTTGGGTTCTGGTTCATATTTATCTTTATCTCAGTTTGATAATGCATTTTCAATAATTTCTAGAATAGTGAGTGAGCCCACTGTTAGAATTAATGGAGAATAGGATATTGTTGTTACGTAGTTGTGCATTCTACTTTTCTTAGTCATTCAGTTCCTATTATTTAGGGATATGATTTGTTTTCCCTAACAAATTGTATCTATTTAATGTTGGAGATTAATGTGAAGCCTGTGTGGCATTTTGCTTGAAGGAGCTCCTGGTGATTCGCACCTATGAGCTCCTCTTGTGTTGGTTTGTCATTTCACATCTTCCCTATGCAACTCTTGACATGGTATTAGAGTTGCAGGACTGTCAATCCTGTAAGCTGAGTGACGACGCGCCTATAGCAGAATCGTCGTGAGATTTGGGTGAGAAAGTGCGACGAGTGCACTATGACCCTTCACACATCTTCTGTTTTGGAGACTCGGCACGAGTGTTCGGTGGAGTGTCACAAGTTCGAGCTGTAAAGCTGCGACTAGCTTCACAACTTCCCTGTGGATAAAAGCCCCGACTGTGCAAAAGGTTGTGTGTTGGAAAGAAGGTTGTGTTTGCGACGTTGAACAAAATGACATGTTTTGCTTCTCTTCTCTTCTCGTCTGGTGAACAAAAACATTGCGTTTGATTTGGTTTGGTGCTTTGTCTTCTGCATAGAGGAAGCATGTTGATGGAGAGGATTTCGGTGGCTGTGGCAGCATCCAAACTCGGAGCAAGTGATTCAGGCTGGAGCATGAGGCTATTGTTAGATCATCGCTGGATCGCAGCTGCAACTATTAGCCAATGTGGAGGAAACCAAAACGAGATCGCGTTTGGGTGTATGCTGGCAGCATGATTGCTAGAGTCGCTGCAGCTATCAGAGGTTGTGAAGAAGGCCGCAAGGAGGCTGGAGTGGAGTGAAGATCTGTTGCCGAATTGTTAAAAGGAAATATCACTAAAGCAATAAAAAATGAAAAGAGGAGGTAGGACTTGCTGCAGAGGCTATAGGGAGGAGGCATTCAAGCCGAATTCTGATTGTTGATCAGAGAAGCCTAAGATTGATCGGTTATTTTTTTTTTGACAAATGCTACCGTCAGTGCTGCTATGCCAGAGTGGAATTAAGCCGTGAGGTGGGATTGGGTGCAACAAAACAAGGTCTATTGTGGCTTTGCATTTTGTAGTGTGAAGAAGGATTCAATATCACAGGGGGGAGAATTGAATGTTGTTGTGATTGTAGGAGAGCGCTATTCATTCATTGCTGCCGTTTTTTTCAATAATTGAAGTTCTTTTAATTAAAAGTTTTTTTAATTAAAATAAGAAGAAGAAGAAAGGGAGTTTATTTAATTGAAAGAAATGGCACTGCATTATTTTTGAAGGAATTACTATTTGATCTAAGGGAGGCATTTTCTTTAGAAAGGAAATTCACACAGGGTGTTTTTTTAAAGAAGATCTGAGGTTTGTTTAAATTATTGAAGGTTTTATTCATTCAAGATGAATAATAAAATTGCTGAAGCTTACCTCAATGACAGTAATAAGCTTGATGGTTCCAATTACACTAATTGGAAGTTTAAGCTCCAGACTTTGCTTGAGGGACAAAATGCCTATGAAATTACCACCGGTGATGAGGTCAAGCCAATTATTGTAAATAGTGGATCAAGTACAACAATTCAAGTCTGGGAGAAAAGGGAGATGAAGGCAAAGGTTCTCCTCAAGTTATTAGTCAAAGATTGCATCATCCCTCACATTCGGGATTGCAAGATAGCGAATGACATATGGACACTTGTCAAAGAAATATACGAAATCAAGAACACCAGTCGAACTTTGTACCTTAGGAAGAAGATTCTCTCCATCAAGATGGAGGATAATGAGTCTGTTTCTTCATTCATATCCTAGATAAAGGAGGTTAAAGATAAACTAACTGATATCGGTCAGACCTTGGCGAATGATGATCTGGTGACAATTAACATGAATGGCATGACGAATGATTATCATATGTTTATAAAAGGATTGAATGCAAGAGAAAATCCTCCAGGATTTGAAGAGCTTATTGGGATCTTGCTACAAGAAGAAGAAAGGAGGTTGTCTCTCAAACCTCAAAATCCAGATCTTGCATTGATGACAAAGTTCAATCCAAAGGGGAAAGGAGTGGCTGATCATAGGAAGGGTAGCGTATCATGAGAAAGGACACCACAAGGTATGACCTTACATAAACATGACTCTGCTCCTAAATGCTTTTATTGTGGTAATATAGGCCATATTGCTGAATTTTGCCATAAGAAAAATGTAGATGGGAGAGGTACAAGCAAAGAAGACATGCATGTCATTTGGCTGATGCAGATCAGAACTAGGATGTTAGATTATTTATGGCTGAGACTGCACTAGCCACTAAGGAGGATGAATAAGATATTTGGTTTGTAGATTCTAGAGCCTCCTCACATATGATAGGTAAAAAGAAATGTTTCAGAAATTTGAGAGAATCCAACACTGGAGTAAAAGTATACCTTGGAGATAATAGAGGGTATGAGATCAAGGGACATGGAGATGTCCTTGTCAGTTTGTCTGATGGAAGGATCAGGAATATATCTAATGTGTGGTATGTTCCTGGTATTAAGAAGAACCTGATTTCTATATCAAAGATTATAGATTAGGTTCTCAAGGTAGAATTCTTTAAATCTTATTGTATTATTAAAGACTTGTTGGACCAGATGAAGCCTATTACTACAGGTATTCATATAGGAAGACTCTACAAACTGGATATGCAGAGTACACCACAATAAGCATTGATGTCAATAGATAAGTTTGATGAAAAGTTGTGGCATCAGTGACTTGGGCACACCAATTTCAGTGACCTTCTTCTGTTGCAAAACAATGGTATGGTAGATGGTCTTCCTGTTTTGAAAAAGTTGCATATTGATTGTGAAGCATGTGCATTGGGTAAACAACATAGAGATGAATTTCCTGCTATTCAAGATATGAAACAAAAGGACACACTCGAACTTGTACACACTGATTTATGTGGCCCTATGTAGACAAGATCGTTAGGTGGGGCCTACTATTTTCTAATATGTGTTGATGATTGTACAGGATTCACATGGGTGTATTTTCTTAGACAGAAGAGTCATGCCTTAGAGTATTTCAAGCATTTCAGGAACACGATTGAGAAGCAGACATGAAAGTTCGTCAAGATTCTTCGATCAAATCAAGGCAGAGAATTTAAGAAAGGGGATTTCAACAAATACTGTAAAGAGCATGGGATACAACAGTTTACAACACCTTACACTCCTCAGCAGAATGGAGTAGTTGAGAGGTAAAACAGAACGTGGGTGGAGTGTGCTCTCAGTATGTTGAAAGGTAAGAATCTAACTAATGGTTTTTTGGCAGAAGCTATCAATACTACAATATATTTGAAGAATAGGAGTCCCAATAAAAGTCTTGATTATAAAACTACTTTTCATTTTTTGTTTGGCTTCAATCCTATAGTAAGTCACCTTAGAGTATTTGGTTGTAAAGCTTTTTCACATGTTCCCAAAGAAAATGACAATAAACTAGATTAAAAGGCCATTAAATGTACCTTCGTTGGATACTGCAGTGAGTATAAGGCTTATAAATTGTTTTATCCTTCTACTTATAAGGTGTTTGTTAGTAGAGACGTAGTATTCCATGAA
Organism: Pinus taeda; assembly: GCA_000404065.3. Lineage (NCBI taxonomy): Eukaryota > Viridiplantae > Streptophyta > Pinopsida > Pinales > Pinaceae > Pinus > Pinus taeda. The sequence goes on along the minus strand of APFE031232042.1, from coordinate 70,307 downwards.
CAAGTTGATGATGAAAATCCTGTTCAAGGTAATGAAGAATGGCATGTATCATTACTTTCAGATGAGGATGTTGAAACAGGGATCAATCAATAGCAACAGCAACAGCAACAAAAGCAGCAATAAAGAGGAGGAAGTTGAGTTCAGTCCACAAAGAGAAGAATATAGTAGAATAGCTGACACCCTACCACTCAAGAGATCTAGTAGGCCGAAATAGTTGCTAGCTCGATATAGGGATTGTGCGCTCATGACTAGTATCTTAAACATTACAGAACCTTCTAATTTTCATGAAGCTAGTAAGAGTTGTGAATGGAAGTAAGAAATGAAGGAGGAATATGAATTTATTATTAAGAATAATACTTGGGATCTAGTAAAGCTTCCTCATGGTAAACAACCCACAGGTTTTAGATGGCTCTTTAAGTTGAAATTTAAAGTGGATGGATCTATTGATAAGTATAAAGCAAGGTTGGTTGCAAACGGGTACTCCCAAAAAGAAGGTATTAACTTTGAGGAAACATTTGCCCCTGTTGAAAAATTAAATATTATTAGATTGACTATTGCTTTAGCCACTAAACATCATTGGAAAATACATCAATTAGATGTTAAATTTGCTTTCTTAAATGGTGATTTAAAAGAAGAAGTATACTTAGTGCAACTTGAGGGGTTTGTCAAGAAGGGAGAAGAGGATTTAGTATGTAGATTAAGGAAAGCTTTATATGGTTCAAAATAGGCTCCTAGATCTTGGTATGACAAAATTGATTCATTTTTCCTCATGCATGGTTATAAACGGAGCAAAAATGATCCTAATTTGTATACTGTGTTTAATGTTGAGGGGTAGATAGTGTTTATTTCCTTATATGTAGATGATATGATAATGATAGGGAGTGCAGACAATCTCATTGAACAAATCAAGTAGCAGTTATCACAGAAATTTGAGATGAAGGATCTCACAGAAATGCATTACTATTTGGGTCTAGAAGTTTGGAGAGATTCAAGCCAAACCTTCTTGTCCCTGGGTAAGTATGCTAAGAGTTTGTTGAATAAATTCACCAACACTCATCCATTTTGAATTTGGTAGTGCTAGTTTAAGATGTTCAAAATGAAAACATTGAAAAATTAAATGGAAGCAAGTGGTTATTGGTTTAAAATTTTTAACTACCAAAATAATCCTAATCCTCAACGCAACCTCAAATCCAATGAAAAAATATGCTACCAAATAGGTTATCAACACAACCAATTATCAAATGGTAGGTGGTACTGAATGATCAATTGACATGATTTATTTCCCAATCACAACTCTAGAGCATCAGTAGTCATTGTGAGTGAAAGATAATGGTATTATTAAAGCATGAGGGGAATGTATTTTTATCATTTCGCCAAACAGTTACAAAATCCATATCTTTATGATGAAAGCAAAGAATCATGCATGGTGTTTCATTCGAACAATTGTTTTGTTGTTTTCCAAGATTAGTGCCCCAAAATTTTCTTTATTATCCATAATTTTTGTTGGAGGTTGCTATAAGTTATGGGAAAGGGTGGTCCGCTATGCAGGAGTGTGCCTGGGGATTCTGAGAATTTTGGATACATCCCTAAACTTTGGGAGTAGTTTTGATAGGCTAGGTGGATACAATTTTGTATCAGGTGTGATGGGTTCAATGATGTACTGGCTCATGAATTTCTAGAAGGTTTTGATGGACATAATGTTAGCATTGCTAAACTCTCCTTCCCAATTATAGATGGGATTAATTTTGAAGCTACAGATCTTCAATGGAGAACGTTGGTTAAAGAATCAAACCCTAGTGGTTGTTGATATTCCCTTTTTCTTGAACAATGAACACAAGGGAAAAGATTGGCAACTAGGAGTACAAAGATCATGGCTCAAGATAGAAGGGAATAAAACCTTAAGGGTTATTGGCTCTGCACCTACGAAGGTCGCTATAACAAAATTTGTATGTACCATTTCGCATTCCTCGAACACATTTCTAGACAAGCCAAAATGAACATGCAATTTTTCATGTTAATGAATTTAAAGAAGATGTCAGGCAGGATACAGGCCAAACACAACTCCTATTCTCACTATGTATTTCACAAGGGTTTGATTAAGCTTTTAATGATCAACTACTTAGATAATTTTGAATAAACTTGGGAGCATTTTTTGTTTTGGTGGAGTTTCTTTGAGCTAGTTTCTATGTTTGGAAAAAGTAAAAGAAGGGGGAAATGAAACGAGTCTCTTTATGTATCTGAGGTACCAGAATAAGGAACCTCCTTTATCCAAACTAGAAATAGAAAAAATACCTCCCTCAATAAAAAATACTGAATCTTGTTTTGATTCTTGAGCTAAAGAAGGCTTACACAAAGAAACATAGACCCATTTGGGACCATGTTCTGTCCTCAACAACAACTTCTAGAGCTATGTGAATATACCACTAATAATGCTACTGTAGATGAAAATGTTGAAACTACAGGATGTTAACCTAGAAAAATAGGGGAGGGACAACCTAAAATAGTGTAAAGAGAAAATAGGAAAGAAATCACCTTGGATGAGATGTATAGGATGAGAAAACCTCATACTAGACTTGCAAGTAAGCTCAAGCTTGAGTTTAAGATGAAACAAAACCTTTCCATATCAGATTAGGTGATTGATTTGGATGATACACCATTAAGGGATATGATGATACATAGAGAAGAGGATTTTAGTTCCAAGAAGTAGAAACATCATAAGAAATGAGAGTAGGGCCCCAAGGCCAAGAAGACTAAGAAGGCAAAGCCATGTTAGACTAGAAATGTAGACTTTTTGTTGGAGAAAATAGAGATGCTCAAGTAGGGTTTTTAGAAAAGTGTTTCTTGTTAGTCCATCAACTTTAATTTTTATTATCTCTTGCCAAATGATTGACAATTAATTTGCCAGTGCTAGTTTTTATTTTTATTTTCAACAAATGCTACAAGATTATTTGGTAGCACTTTGTGATTTTTTATCCTAATAGTGTATACCAATAAACTTGTCATCGAGTGAAAAGTATGCATTTTGGAGGTAGCGATAAGCATATTATTTATGATAAAGGTCATTGGTGGATGGATTCATGCTCCAACCTTCAATTTTGATGAATCAAGCCCAATATTTTAAGGGATGAAATAGGGGATTTCCAGAGTTCATTACAGAATATCAACAAGTGGTTTCAACATGTTTTCCAGTTACAAATGAGTTTCTAGTTACAACATTTTACCACACTTTATGGTTCAAGAAGCAGCACATCAAATGATTTCTATGTAAATATATTTGATCATAGTTTAATGGATTTACATACATGTTAAATATTTTGTAACTAGAGTTCCCTAAAATCATGACTTCAATTTTGTAAATTTTCTAGAAAGTTGATCATGAAATGAAACCAAGGTTTATTTTTTGGCACAAAAAGACTCTATTGTGTATATATTATTTTGATATTAATAATATTTCCAAGGCAGAAGATCAAAACTCAAATATATGAGATTACTTAGTTTTTTTTATCAGTTAGTGTTCATGGTGATGTGTTATTTCTTAGTAAATATCATGATTGTTGTCTCTTCATGTTTGAAAAGAAGTTCTGAAATTAGTTTAATTCATATTTTAATGCTTTGCTATTTTATGTTTTAAATATTTGATTTTATTTTCTAAAAGTTAAAAAAATTCATTTATCTGCTGGGTAATGGGTTACTTTTTCCTTGTTCTTGCAAGCTACATACCCTGAAAGACTAAATAGACATTGTATATTCCTTTGATGTCTATCTTTCTTACCTTAGTTCTTAGAAATTTCAATAAGATCAATCCTATGACTCCATGCCCAATGGTTAAATTTACCATCTTGCAACCAAATTTATTCTTATTTACTTTTGATCTGATCATTGAGCGTATGCATGACCTCATATTATAGTGACCTTGAGTAGCATAGTAAAGAAGAGATCCCTATCAAGACTGGAAGGGCCAACTTCTGATTTTCAAGTCTACTTTGAGTTCTCATT